>MU226600.1:457149-470105 GCA_018584345.1 Thuja plicata
TATATATATATATATATATATATATATATATATATATATATATATATATATTTCATAATTCAAACACTAATTTAATTAAAATTATAGCTGAATACAAACTCTGTACCTGGCCTCTCGGTCACCTACCACGATCAGGTGTCCTAACATAAGCCTTTGGTAGCGAAGGGACAATGTCATCAATACCATCTCCAACCTATAAATATATATTTGCAATAATGAGATTAGTAGAGTGGTGCAACATAGAGTAATAAATCTACAAAATAGGATGATAGCGTAATAAAATTACAAATTGATTGAACTAAAATTAAAACTTACGTCCGGTGATCCCTCCTCTGGAATAGTGGGTTGAGTCAACAAAGATATGAAAGATTCTTGTGGGGCCTCCCTCGCACTGGGAGTAACCTATGAGAGTAAAAAAGATAGTCATATATAAATGTACTTCATCATAACAACCCTAGTTACAAAATACAAATAACAATATGTAAGTCTACATACAATTCGACTATTAGCCTAGGCTGTCGAACCTGTGTCGGGACATCATCAAGAGCCACACCCTATACAATAAAGTGCATGTAAAATATTTATTACTACACACAAGTGACATACATATGCATGCATAATTAATCTTCAACAATTAATTACCTTTCCTTTGTCGACACATGAAGAAGGAACCCCCTTGTTCCCCCCACTGACATCAGTTGATACCTGCAAGAGTACAATAAGATGACAATATATTAGTAAATGTATGAATTTTATTTCTGTAATCGATAGAGATTTAAGCATGCACACCAAATGATATAAAAAAATAATGGGTACATAATTTATAATATACCGTATAGGTGTCAAGGCCAAATGAAATGGCCAAAAGTGTGGAGTCATCCACCTGTCTCAACTCCTCCTCTATCATCAAATGAACATAAATGGACCAAATATATATACATAATTGCATGCAGTCATTAAAACTAATCTAAATAAATAAATTATTTTTAATTTAAATAAGCATGTGACAAATTTATTTATAATTTTTACTCTTACCATATCAACAGGACTCCATGGCTCTACGTACCCCTCCTTAGCACTCTCATGAGACGCAGATGCTCCATGAGCTGTTGCAGCCTCTGTAGTTGTGTCTCATGTATCCTCCTCATCAATAACATATTGATATGTATCAGCATCAGTAAGCGGTCTGAGGCACGAATTCTTGAACAAAATTCAAGTATGGGGCACGCATACATGTGAATTATTGTTGGATGTCGATGTGCCAACATCATCCACACCAGTAGGCAATAGTGACCTGGTCTGCGTGATCAACTGATCACTCAACATGTAAATGGACCTAATACTCTGTGAAATAGCCTCTGCAATGATATCGGGATGCTGCACTAGAGGAGGGGGTGAGACATCAGTGGGGGGACAAAGGTAGTGGCCTTTTTGCACTGGGCAAATGGCCTAGTTTGAGAAGTTCCTCCGCCTACGCCCATGTTGGGCCTCATGGCACAAACTCAGCATACAATTTTTTTATTAAATAGAAAGGGAGCTCCAAATTGCTATGGGGTGGTTTATCAAAAACTATCCACCAGTGATCCTAAAATTGTGTACGTATTGCATCATGTGTGCACCATTTAATTGATAATTTGGGCTTTTTGGGGTCAACTTTTAATTCGGTTTTACGATTCACAAAAAGGGAGGTTATATCTTCTTTAGTTATATTAAGGGCCACAACCTAATCATGGTCAAGCCCGTCATCAAATTGGGCATGCATATCATCACGCTAATGAACATCAGTATTATGTTGCTGCGTAAGTGTGTTAATGTTTTCAACAATAGTATTTAGGGTGGCAAGCATGGGACCTAATGTAGGTATATTATGATATATGTTTTGGAATCCCTGTATAGTTTTCAAATTATCTTGTATCAAATCCTCTAAATATCTAGGGTTTTGAAGTGGTTCTGGATTATTTTGGGGATTGTTGTTTGGTGGGGGAGGGTTATTTTCTTCATTGTTGTCAGCCATGCCTGATTAAATAAAAAATAAATATAAACTTCAAATTGATTTCATATATTATTAAAAAAATCAATACAAAACCCTATTTCAACCAAAATAACTACATTTAACATCAAAATGAAATAAATTAATCAAAATATACCAAGAATTTACTTACCATATATACTGTGGAGTTGAATTTGCTGTTAGCTAAATCAGGTACCTAAAAATATCGTGTATAGGATATCTAGAGCCTTTTTCCAATCCCAAAATGATGAGAGAAATGAGGAAAATGGCTCGCGGGTTTTGATTGATGCCACAGGTTTCAGGTACCCAATTTTTTTGGGTACCCAATATTTTTTGGTACATGATTAGGCTTGTGCTTTGGTGTCAAGTTTTCCTAGGAGTACTGACACCCAGGCCTACTAAAATGTCAACAAATGTTTTCATGCGCTTTTGGATGAGTGAAAAGTGGATTTTTTTCACATCACCACTTTTTGGCCCCTCATGATCTTGCACATACCCATATATTTAATATATCAATTTTTTAACCTTATCCAAGGTGCAACTATTAACATGAATATTTGACATAAACTAATCATTTAAACACACAAGCCATAAGCATCATTAATCCAACTGGAAACCATCTAAACAGAAAGAAACCAACTGAAACAAACACAGAAGCACACATAGAAAGGCTCTCGAATCCACGTCACTTGACAGATTTAGATAGGATAGTCAGTCAGATTCTTGTCTAGTTCTAGGAAAAAATAAGGGTTTAGGGTAGGGATTTAGGCCTAAATATTATCTCCCCTCTCTTACCATAATTAAGATATTGTGATAGGGCATGCTCGCTCCTGCCAATTTAGGGAAGATGTAGCCCGATACCTACAAGCATGTCATCACAAAGACGAACATACATACATATAATATAACAAACAATGGTTGAGATTAGTTTATCGTGTGGATCTCACCGAAGTAAGTAACTACAACTCTATCCCATACCATACCAAACACACCAAATAGTAATGTAAAACATACAAATGATCCATGTGCATACAGATATAGGGTCAGTATTGTTAGAAAACCATAATCAAAATGATATCATAGCATATACATAACCAACCTGAAATAGCCATAAATAACATGTAAATAGAAGATATAATACACTAAGCAATGAATCAATAACATAATTAAAAGTAGTACATGAATATCCTTAAAACCAACTGAAATAACCAATGCATACATGAAAAGGTCTAAAAGAGTTCAAAAACTGAAATAGAAAACCAAACTAAAGGGTGGGTATTACAAATTTGATTATATTTTTTAGTGGGTCATTTGGTCCTTAGAATAACCCCATACATTTTTTGTCTTTAGACTGATCATGCACATTTGGTCCTTTGACTGACCATCCTTCTTTGATCTCTAAGGAATCTTAACTTCCCTTACGACTAATTGTTCTATTGTTGGATCGATTATTGGAATTATATTCCTTTAAGTACTAATCCTTGTTGATGGATTGAACTAGCATAATACAACTTTCTAGACTATTTAATTCCATATTTTGCAGCTCTTTCCTTCTATGGTTCACAATAAGATATACTCTCTCTCTCTCTCTCTCTCTCTCTCTCTCTCTCTCTCTCTCTCTCTCTCTCTCTTATTTTAGTTTTGGTTTTTACGAGGACTTAAGTCACTTCGGGGCTTGATGTTTATTTGTCTCCTTAACCTTAAGGAGATCATATTATACATTTGATCTACTTTACTTTAAGTGTGTAGATCAAATCTTGTGCACTAGATAACAAGGGTTAGTAGAATCAATTTGCAATGGGGGAAAGCAATCAAAACTAAAAAGAACAAATCTATGGACAATAAAATAACAAGAAAGATATAGGAAAACAAATGAATGCAAACCACAATGCTTGAAGCTTCTATTGCTTCTATCTACTGATTTTCAAATGTTGGATGAATGGTACTCAGTATTGGTATTGGCAGCGTATGTGACTTGGGAGTGTTGAGAAAATGATATTGATATGATCACAAAAAATATTGATACTTCGTAAGAATCCTGCAGAGTAAGAATGCACAAAGCTTGAAATCCCAGATCCTTCTATTGGTTGAGAAGGGTTGATTATATAGAATATGGAAATGATATGGACATATGAGATCAATCCCAAAAATTGGAGAATGAATGGTTGAGATCAAAAGGAACTAGAGAAGCAATCAGTAAACTCTACGTCTTAAACTTGGAGAGAAGAGGGGATGCTTAGCTAACTGAAAAGCAACTAGTAAACTCCACCTCTTCAACTTGGAGAGAAGAGGGGATGTTTACTTAACTAAAAAGTTGATTATGAGTTACCTTTTTGAATTGAAGAGAAGGTGGAGGAAATTACGCAATCCCAGAGATTTGATCACGAGTTCCCTCTTTTGAACTAGAGAAAGGATTTATTTAAATATTTAATTGATTTTTGAAATTAAAGTATTTAAACATGAGATAATTGATTTACATTTTGATTCAAACAGAATTTTTGAGTGAAATTAATTTAATTAGAAGAATAAATTAAATAAGTTTATATATTTGATTTTAAACTTGAGGAAATAGAATTTAATTAATTACTAAATATTAATTAATTAAGGTTGATTAATTAAATAAAATTAATTATTTAATTAAGTTTGGGGAATGATTAAATAATTTGGGAAATGGATTTTAGAAGAAATAGATGATTAATTAATGATTAAAAAACCATTAATTAATAGATGAAAAATTATTTTTTAATGTAAGGTTGCAAGTCTCTCCATTTTGGGGTGTCTACATTTGCCCCTCTTTGATACAATGCTATTGTCACATTGTGTCAAAGATTCTTAAGATTTTGATCCTGCCCCAGTGACAACAGGTGGACTATATGCCCCCTCAACAAATTAAGAAAACAAATGCATCAAATGAGCATTAATTTGTTGAAAATGTGAATCTCTATATGATGATGATGATGAATGCATTCCTATGTTAGTTATTATGTTATTAATGATGGATGCATTTATTATATGATCTACTATGCACATGTTTTTAATTTTTTCTTATGCAATAAATGAATGCAAGACTAAAATGTGCAATGTGTCTGACTACATGCATTTGTTAGTTAGAATAAAGTTAGTGAGAGATTAGTTGTGTAGCTGAATAAAATAATGAGTGATGAAACCAAGTCGTTGCCAAACTTTCCAATATTATTCATCATTACACCTTATTATGAAAAGGAAGAGAGTCAAATACACCCATATATTGACCATCTGGATATCGATATGATCTCTGATAACCATAAGTAGATAAGTGAAAAGAAAGAGAACCAAATGCACCCATCTATTGACCATCTAGATACCGCTATGATCTCTGATGAAAAGAAAGAGAACCAAATGCACCCATATATTGGCCATCTGGATACTGCTATGATCTCTGATTAAAAAATGTAAATAACACAAAATAAATAAAACCAAATGCACCCATATATTGATCATCTCAATACCGCTATGATCTCTGACAACAACAAGTAGATAACATATAAGGATTTCTTCAATTATTTTCTAGGGTTTAGCTCAAATCATGGAGCTGTGTGGCTACCAGATGCGTGATAGCTCCTATCACATTTATCATGAATCATCATTGCCCTAGAATTGAATTAAAACACTCCACAAATAACAATCAAAGAAAACAAGATCATGATCCATCATAGCTACTCTCATCACTCAGTGGTATCCTTGAGTAGCGTAAGAACATAATCACAAAAGATAAATTGACAACTGACTGACATGACTAACCTAGTCAACAATTTAATTTTCCTTGATTTTAATGATTTTGATGGTTGATTGTGTCTGGTTTCAGGAATGGATGACTCATATAAGACCAATTGGTCTAGTTTTGAGTATATCCATCACTATGTAAGACAATTGATAGTTTTATTGATGATTGATTGAATCATTTGATTGATAATAGATTAGATTGTTGATAAAGTTGAGTCATATAAGTACATTGTTGATTTGTGAAGCTCATAGTTTTGACATTTGATTGATTGCTTGATCATCATTTGCTTATTGATAAGTACAAAGATTATTTATTGATTAGATTTTGCAATATTTGATTTTTGATGATGATTGTTTTTTTAAGACATTTTTCTCTTTTTAGGAATTATTGATGACTTTTTAAGATTTTCTAGATTTTTTCAGGACTTTTTGAGATTTTTTCAAGGCTTTTAGAATTGCCCCTAGTCTGATGAACCAGTACAAGCCATGGGTAAGTGTGATAATTCAAATGGGATTACGCTTCTATAATAAGATTGGGTACTCAATCTTGCATGCGAGGAGTACAAACTTGAATCTTTTGGAGTTCATTTATGGTGAAGTGAGACCTTAACACTTGGCGCTTGTTTGCCTATTTTTCACCAAGGTACCTACCCAAAAAATAGTGCATGTTGGCCAGGTTTTCACTGAGAGAGAAATTTTATTTCTCTTTACTTTTTTTATTTTATGTATTTTTCTATTGTCGCCAAGGCACCTGGTTGCTAGGTTTTCACCAAGGTAACCTTTTATATTTTTTGATTTTTTTTGTATTTTCTAGATTTTAGATATGTTCCCTTAACCTTGAGACCTCATGCGTAAAACCTTTTGAGGTGCATTTTGTTGATATGACCAAGGAGCTGATCTCCTTCTTGAGTTTCTAGTTGATATACCCCACTGTTACATGATATGATGATGACGTAGGGTCCTAGCCAATTAGGCTCAAACTTTCCTAGTTTAAGTCTTTCTCCTTGATTCTTCTAATTCTCCATGAGGATGAGATCTCCTACCTAAAAGGTTCATGGCCTGAATTTCTTTTTATATTTTCTTCTAAGGCAATTATGATTGCCTTGTAAGTGATTCAGTGCATTTTGGCGTCTCTCATCTAACAGTTCCAGTTCATTGAGTCTAGATCAAATCCTGTGCACTCGATAATGAGGGTTAGTAGCATTTATTTGCAATAGGGAAAAGCAATAAAAACTACTAAGAATGAATCTTTGGACAATAAAATAAAAACAAAGACAGAGGAAAACAAACGATTGCAAACCACAATGCTTGAATCTTCTATTGCTTCTCTCTACTCCTAAAATGCTAGATGAATGGTGCTCAGTATTGGTATTAGCAGCATTTATGACTTGGGAGTGTTGAGAAAGTGATATTGATATGATCACAAGAATTCTTGATGCTTTGTAAGAATCCTGCAGAGTAAAAGTGCACAAAGCTTGAAATCTTGGATCCTTCAAATGGTTGAGAAGGGTTGATTATATAGAATATGGAAATGATATGGACGGATGAGATCAATCCCAGAAATTGGAGAATAAATGGTTGAGATCAAAAGGAACTGGAGAAGAAATCAGTAAACTCCATCTCTTCAACTAGAGGAGAGGGAATGTTTAGTTAACTAAAAAGCAACCAGTAAACTCCACCTCTTTAACTTGGAGAGAAAAGGGGATGTTTAGTTAACTAAAAATTTGATTATAAGTTACCTTTTTGAACTGAAGAGAAGGTGGAGGAAATTATACAATCTGAGAGATCTGATCAGGAGTTCCTTTTTTTGAACTAGAGAAAGGATTTATTTGAATATTTAATTAATTTTTGAAATTAAAGCATTCAAACATGAGATAATCGAGTTGCATTTTGATTTAAATAGAATTTTTTAGTGAAATTAATTTAATTAGAAGAATAAATTAAATAAGTTTAAATATTTGATTTTAAACTTTAGGAAATTGAATTTAATTAATTAAGGTTGATTAATTAAATAAAATTACTTATTTAATTAATTTTGGTGAAATGATTAAATGATTTGGGGAATGGATTTTAGAAGAAATATATGAGTATTAATGATTAAAAAACCATTAATTAATAGATGAAAATGAGTGTTTTAATGTAAGGTCGCAAGTCTGTCCATTTTGGGGTGTCTATAGTAAGCATGAGCTTGTCTCATACTCCCACTAAAGTGGGGGCTAAACGTTCCATCCTAAAAAGTTAACACCTATTATTGGATGTCTTTAGGACCTATTAGACCCCATTTTAGTGATTTCAAAATCCAAATGTCTTTATGCTTATTTCTTGCATCTTTCATTTTCTCTCCCCAAAAAATTTCACACTTTCCAAGACCTGAATCTACCTTGAATCTAGCAATGCCAGGACTAGGTCGAACTAATTCAACATTGACCTTGTCCTAGGGCATTATGATTTAGTGGGATTTGAGCCCAATGCAGAGGTTTTTCTTCCTGATCTTTATTTGTGATCAGTCTAGCAATATTGAATCCTAAAATGAGTATAAAAGGGGGCTCTCTCCTCTCATTTTGACATCCATTCTTTGTGCAAATAAACCATATGATATACAAGCAATCATTTGACCAAGTGCAAGAAATGAAGTATTCAAGTTGTGAAAATTGAGGATTTGGATTCAAGATTTGAACGCAAGCATCCATTTCAATATCTAAAAGTCTTCTTCCATTCAAGAAAGGGAAATATTCTCTAATTGATGCAAATTTATCTCCCATGGTGGCCAAGTAGAGGAATTCTCAAGCAAGTTAGAAGATTCATTCCTCTTCTCCATTCAAGATTTACAACATACACTCATTAAAGATCTAGTATTTGGAAAGTGTAGATCCAAGCATTTTTGAAGGCATCCTAGATTCTAAAACACATTCCAACATACATTTCAAGCATCTTCATGGATTTGACTGATATCTACATCCATTCATGAGGGCTTTTCATGCAAGGTAAAAGTGACAGATATCTTGTTTACATTAATTTTCTTAAGCAATTTCTATTTCATTTCAAGGTTGATTCATATAAAGGGGCTTGACCGAGAAAATCCCCTTTCCACAACATTTTTCCCTTTCTCCTTTTGTGCATGAACAAGTTTTCAGAGTTTAAGATCTGAATTTTGGGAGTTTCAAAACTAGTGACAGATCCTCTTCAAATTCTATCAGTTTTTGAGCCTCTAGGACTAGGTCGACTTTCTTGGACAAGGTCTAGTTTATTTGACATAGTCCTTTGGATCCAAAAATTTAATAGTTGGGAGTTACAGGTCTCAGAGTGCTAGATCTAGAACAATTTCCAATTCAGGTAGTTTTATGACAATCAATTCTAGATCTGAAGTTTTTTCCTCCTCTCTTAGCTTCAAGTTGATTTCACTCTTTTTATTTTCATCTTGAGTTACCATTTATGCATCAGATCTTATATCATACCTTTCTATTTTTCATTTCATTTATCATATGTTGCATTCCTCTCATTGATATGCATATCATTTTACATATCATATGCATATTAACATTAAAGGAATCCATCTCCATACTTCATCTTCAAATATAGATCTAGCATTAGCATCCCTTCATTATTTTGGGTTGTGCTAATTTGATTTGGGTTTGAGGGTGAGCCTTTGGGGGTGTTCCTAATGTATCTTAGGATCCCTCCTATCCATTTGATTTGGTGAGTGATCTTCCTACATAGAATTTCTCACCATTTCATATGATATAGATCTCAACTAATGCTCTATTGTACTTTTTAAAATATTCAATAAATGATTCCTTGAGAATTCTCTTTTCTTTTTCATCATACCTATTATAATATATCTTAAACTGAACTAAAATACCAAATATAGTAATGTTCTTAACAACATCATTTATAGTCATGTGCGGCTTACCAATATCAACTTTTAGTTTCTTGCTTGTAGGCTCCTCCTCAGATGGTGGTGAATTTGTTACCTTAGTTTTCATAGCTCCTTATGATCTTAATTTTCTAATGGCATCGTCATAATTTTTCCCTTCACCTTCATCATCTATTTTAGCTCTAGTACTCGTAGTCTTTATGATTTTTCTTGTAGGTTCGTATTTCCTCTTTGGTTTCACTGATTTAGATGAAGTTGCCTTCGATGTAGGAGTCTTAGGTGTAGTCTTTTTCTTTGTAGTAGTAGTAGGCTTCTTTTCTGCAAGTGGACTAACTGATGTCTAATCTAAACTTCTTGTTTTCCTTTCCTTAGATGAAGATGCAATAGGTGTACTGGTGTTTGGTGATGGTGCATCATCATCAACATCAATAGGGCCTTCCTCTTATACCTTGTTCCTTTCTTCCTCTTCAAAATTATTTCTTACTTCTATCATCTTTTCTTTTGTGAAACCAAATCTTTCACCCATTAACTCAACTTCTCTTCTGATTTTTCTGTCTCTTTGCAGGTCTATTAACCCCCATAAGAACTTTTAGGATCTGTTTCTTGTATGTACCAAACCTTTCTTCATTATAATCAATTGGTTTGTCAAGAAAATATTTGACATAAATCTCAAGTATAATAGGATCCACTTCATATCTCATAGGAATAATCCATGAAGTTCTTGGTTCCACAGCTTCCATCAAGCAGTCATTAGTCTCAACCATAAAACATATAGTGTCCTCATAATTTTCAACAATCTACGATGGTATTTTTTTACCTTAGATGCATTTGTTCTTGGAAAATTTTGAAATATCACAAAATTGTACTCCTTCTAGTCTTGTAATCAAGCATAAAGTAATAGTCTCTAATCTGAATAGCTACTAACTTGTCTTTCTTCCACTGAATCTTTCCAACTCTAGGAAAGTAGTTCATGAAATAAAATAAAATGTATATGATAAACGAACCATACTAGAATATATATAGATTTTACCTTTAATTATATTTTTTAGGTTCTTTAAGAGATGAACTCTTAATGCTTCATAGATGTCACAATTTCCATCATCTTTGACCATTATGTATGTAGTATGAATGGTTGTTCTTGAAATGGAGTTATCTCTGTTGGAATGATATACCTTATAGCCCAAAACCATATATGTGAACCTAAAATTTGGTTGTCAATGTTGTTAATATTCATAGCTTGTTTATCCCATTGAAAATCAGTCAACTCAGCCACCAAGTCCTTCTTGACTGACTTCAGTGAAGGTACCTCACTGCTAGCACTAAAACTAGTCACTTCCTCCAATACTTACTTAGTAATTTTCTAGGGTTTGTCTAACCAAAAGAAATGATCATGAATTATGCTACATACAAACCTAATCCATTATGGCTCTCAAAAGTTGGAAAACTCATAATCTGAGCTATCTTCTTTGTTTCCAAAATCTCATATTCATCCTTTAACTAAGAATTCACGAACAATTCTTTGTATAGTTTGTGAATTGCATGATGCCCTATTTTTTCAAGATTGCAATGTACATAATCCATAATATCCTCAACATGAAAGATGTCGTATGAAACTATAGAAAATAAAATATTTGTGTCATCCATGAGGGATTTATGCCGGTGCTTCTTAAATTTAGGCCTTGTTCAATCCTTAATATCCACAATATTCAATTCATCCATGATTTAAAATCCAAAATACCAAGTCGCACAGTGATAAATACCTTTTCACATTGTAACCTAGGGTTTGCAATTAAATATTTGAAAAATTCCTTTGATCTTTGTTCAATTTCCTTAAAACTCTCTGCAAGCATTATCTACAGGTAGCAAAGTGTATAATCAAGTGTCAAAAATGCCTTTTTAAACTCTTGGCATGTCAAAATTAAATCACAATTAATGTGTCGTACCCTATCTCCAAATTTTCATTTAAACTCTAACTCACAAATCCATCTGCATGTTAGAATAACTGAGAGGGGAGGTGAATCAGTGGCCTCAAAAATTAATCCAATAAATCAACCCAAAAACTTTATACCATTAATATAAACCTCTAGTTATCTTCATTCCTACAAGATGTATGCCCTTAAATAATCTTATCAAATAACTACTGCTCAGAGTATATTTTTTATCCTTTTTCTTAAGCTTACCGATTAACAGTCTAACCTTTACCAAAATATAGTAAATAACTTAGTGTTTATCGATTAATCATGTTTTAGTAATGTGTAAAGAAAAACATCAAAGAAATGAACCATATACACATTTGACACATGGATTTTTAGCGTGGAAACCTTGTTAGGGGAAAAACTACTTCGGACCGGTAACCCAAAATTGTCACTCTTCTGAAGTGAGCTCGGTGAAGAGCCAACCCTGTTAAAAGTTACAAACACACTGTTAAGTGCGAAATTGTTAAAGGATTTAATATTAATAGTTTGTCACCTGATATCTGGCATTCACTATGCTATCTTCATGAGAAACCTTTTGACACTCCTTGGGATGTATCTCAATATATAAAGGATGGTTAAATCCTACTCTGTTAAGAGATTTTCTGAATCAATGGTTAAACTGAAATTGTACGCCTCTCTTTCCGATTCCCACAACTTTCCAAAGGTGAGGGTTAGCAGCAAAGGTTCACAAATGAATGCAAATCAAATATATAATAACTACTAAATGAATAACAGAAACGTGAGCAATAAAATGTAAAAGCAAGAGAAAGGAAGACAAATAAATGCAAACCCCACGATGCTTGAAGCTTATATTGTTTCTCTCTACTCCTTCCGAAATGTTGTTCTTGATGCTTAGTATTGGCGGGGCAACATCTATGACTTGAGAAGCGTCGAGAATTTGATAATTGAAATGTGTGTGTGTGATCGCAAGATGGCTTGAATTCTAGAACCAAATTGGCAGAGTAATGGCACATGAGAGCTTCAAATCCTAGATCCTTCAAATGGTTGTGAAGGGTTTATTATATAGGAATTGGTGATGAGATGAATGGTTGAGATCAATCCCAGAGATGGGGAGATGAACGGTTGAGATCAAAAGGAATAGGAGAGGTCCTTAGTAAACTCCACCTCTTCATTTGGTAAAGAGGAGATAGGGTTTGGTTAAATGAAGAGATAATTATGAGTTGCCTTTTTGAACTGAAGAGGTGCGTGAAGTTACCCATGTGGACTAGAGAGATGGGTGGAGTAACCCATGTGATCTAATTGGAGTTATCTCTTTGAAGATAAATGAGTATTTAATTCATTTATTTATTAATTGTTTTCAACATGTGGGATA
>MU226600.1:484253-504462 GCA_018584345.1 Thuja plicata
AAAACGGGTTGGCCTCTAATTAATCAAGGTTGTAGTAAGGGTCTGTGGTGTCTCTCTAATCGGTTTGTACGTGTGTGACTCACTTAAGAGCCTAGTTGATCACGTTGGCTCCTTAGGGATATTCACCCGATCCAGACTATCATCAACATGCCTTGCCCAAGCTTGGTTAGATAAGACAAAACTTTGGTTCATGCCTTGTTTATATACCGACTGGAAGGATTAGCGGTTTAAGGTCATTCTCTGAGGAAGAAGTGCTTTCCCCAGATAGGCCTTTCTAAAAAAGTAAAAAAGGTTTATAATCTAACAATTTGTGCAAGTGCACCAAAAATTCAAGACACGAGGTAAATCGATTAAGCTCCAAATTTTGAAATGTGAACTAAGCTACACCACCATACAAGCATGAATGTTCAATTTTAAGCCCAAAACGTAGGTGTTGATTGCTTGTTCAATTTTAGTGCACCAAATCAAAAGATTCTTTGCCTTTGTTCAATTTTTAATCCCCACATCAATTTTAAGCCCAAATTCAAAGTATGAGGTGTGATATGTTTTGCAAGCACTATTCTTTTTAAACCCAAATCGACAAATGAATTCCTTTTAGTTTGTGTTGTTTAAACAAGTTAGTACCAAAAAAGGATTATTCGCAAAATGAGAAAATGTGAAACTTTGAAAAAAATGAAAGGGTGCTTACCAAAACTTACCCTCCTCTATCCTTGGTGACTTTGATCCAATCATGCACAGAAACTGAAAATAATGTCAGTTTAAAAATAGATAGGTAGAAGATTTGGATCTGATGTTTGCAATATTTCCTGTGATTGCGGCATTCTTCCTACAACTGCAGTAATATTTTGTCGATTACGGTAATTAACTTGCAACTGCGGCAAAGTGTTGTCGATTACGGTAATTAACTGACAACTGCGGTAAAATTCTTGCGATTACGGTAATAAACTGGCAACTACAGAAAAATGTTGTCTATTGTGGCACGGATCGGACAAATGTGGCAAAATTATTGCAATTGCGGCATGGATTAGGTGATTGTGGCAAAATACCAGAAGTCAGAAGACAAGAAATGGACAGAAAAACTATGAAAGCCTGTAATCAATTGCGGTATTAAACCAGTCAATTGCGGCACAGTTTAGACGATTGCAGCAAAATACCGGCAATTGCAAAATAGTACAAATGTTGAAGAAAAGTGTGATTTTTAATTTTACGACCGTACGGCTGTGGTTGATTAATTCATTTCTTTGCCTGTAAGAGATATTTGGGTTGTTTGATTCACGTCGGGTTCACCAAAATATACGCCTCTCTTTCTGATTCCCACAACTTTCCAAAGGCAAGGGTTAGTAGAAAAGGTTCACAAATGAATGCAAATCAAATATATAATAACTACTAAATGAATAACAGAAACATGAGCAATAAAATGTACAAGCAAGAGAAATGAAGACAAATAAATGCAAACCCCATGATGCTTGAAGCTTCTATTGTGTCTCTCTACTCCTTCTGAAACGTTGTTCTTGATGCTCAGTATTGGTGGGGCAGCATCTATGACTTGAGAAGCATCCAGAATTTGATAATTGAAATGTGTGTGTGTGATCGCAAGATGGCTTGAATGCTAGAACCAAACTGATGGAGTAATGGTGCACGAGAGCTTGAAATCCTAGATCCTTCAAATGGTTGTGAAGGGTTTATTATATAGGAATTGGTGATGAAATGAATGGTTGAGATCAATCCTAGAGATGGGGAGATGAAAGGTTGAGATCAAAAGGAATAGGAGAGGTCCTCAGTAAACTCCACCTCTTCATTTGGTAAAGAGGAGATAGGGTTTGGTTAACTAAAGAGCTAATTATGAGTTGCCTTTTTGAACTAAAGAGGTGGGTGAAGTTACCCATGTGGACTGGAGAGATGGGTGGAGTAACCCATGTGATCTAATTGGAGTTATCTCTTTGAAGATAAATGAGTATTTAATTCATTTATTTATTAATTGTTTTCAACATGTGAGATAATTGAATTCTTTTTTATTAAGAATTGCTTTATTTGATAAAATTAAATTAATTTAATTGAAATTAATCTAATTGGAAGAATTTAATTAGTAAGTTTTAATATTTGAATTTAAACTATAGGAAATTGAGTTTAATTAATTAATTTAATGATAATTAATCAATTAAAGCTATTTAATTAATTTTGAGAATTGGATTTGATGATTTGAGGAATGAATTTAGAAGAAAATAGATGATTATTTAATGATTAAAAAACCATTAATTAATAGATGAAAATTAGAGTTTTTAATGTAAAGTCGCAAGCCTGTCCATTTTAGGGTGTCTACAGAAACAGTATATGATATGTTCATAAATATAACTTAATCTTGCTGATAATCAGATCTATTGTAAGATCATCATACCTTTCTGATCAATGTTCTCTTTTGTTCCTTTGCTCCACTTCTTTCTGCTCGGTGAATGTTTTTTCTTCTCTGTTGCTCGGTGTCTGCAAAAATATTAGCTCTATTCTTCAGCTTGTATGATCAGATATGTATGAAGACTTCTATCTTCACCAGAATTTTCTTCAGCATTCCTCTCTTTCATAATGAATAGCGTGTGTCTTATATAGACATGATTTCACCATTTCTAATTCCTTGTCTTTCTTGTTATTGACGTGATCCGTGAATCTTTCCATTCTTTCTTTAAAGCTTTCTTTAGTTTTATCCCACAAATTTCTTCTTGACAACTGGAATAAAACTATCTTTAAATCTCTAGCTTATCTCTAGCTTTTAAGTGATCGATGAAAACAAGGTAATCAAATAGTTAACTCTATATTTATCTCCTACCAGGTAAGTCTTTTGTTGTTTCTAAACTTTAGTTTTGATCGGTGTTTAACTCCTTGTTTTCTCGGTCTTGAATTCAGTTGTCCTCGGGCATCTCTGTCTATTAGGGTTGTCTATTTGTCGGGCAACATTGTGACTTTCAGTTATTCTCGGGTATCACTTTGGTTTTGCTACGTAATGCTTGCTAGGGTATCACTATGACTCTTCTTGGGGTTCTCTATCCGTCGATGTGCATTGTCCGTTGGTGTTTGTTGTCACTTAGTGTATACTAAACTTTTATGCATTGTTGATAACATAACCTTTATCTCTTTAGTTCTTTGAATTCTTTAACAATATGTATATAACCAATCATATTATATCAAGTTGACATCAATGACAATACAAAACACTAACTAATTTAATGTCTTGCATTAAATTTCTGCAGCTCAGTCATCATCAACTTAACATCTTCAAACATTCAATCAGTTATAGTTCATCACTGCAATCCTCCAAAACATGTTCATATCACTTTAGAAATTATTCCATTGTGTTCTGAACTTAATTTTGTATCTGAATTCATCTATCCATTCAATTCAGGGGTTATGTAAATATTTTTCATGAAAATTCCCCCTTAGGTCTTTGTCCTAATCAATTTACTGATGAATTTTCCACACTAGGAGCAGATGCAGTCCCTCCATTATCATTTGAATATCTTTTTGGTACCCATTTCTTACTCGTCTGATTTCTTAATTCTTCAACATCAACCTTTTATTTTTCTTTATCATTTTTGTGCACATTATTCATCTCCACCAAGTCTCTCATACTTATGTTTGCATTATTGAATCTACAGAACTTAGTAATGTGACCTGGATTGTTGCATTTTAAACATGTTACATTGGATTTCCCATACCTAGATTTCACTTAGTTTTTCCTCAATCTACATTGCTCCACTATGTGTCCAAAATTGTTACATTTGTAACATGTTATGTTCCCTTTGTTCATATAATTGTTCACCTTATATCTACATTCATTTGATTTGTGACCATACTGATAGCATGTGAAACAACATCCTAAAAAAATGTAATATTAACTCTATGTCTACATTGCGTTGCTCTTTGACCAAATATGTTACATACAAAGCATTTTCCATTGAATTTTTTTGCATTAGGTTTCCTCTTAGGTCTCTCATTCTAATTGTCTAATAATGAGTTATTCTAACCAGATCTGGAGATTCCACCCTTTTCAAAGCCAAGTCCTTCTGTATCTCCTTTCAACCTTTAACTCTCAAGTTGTAGACAAAGCTTCACTAAACTAGCTTTGAATTTTTCTCTGAATTCATTCGTAGTAGCAAGCTCGTTCCTAATGCTTTCATTTTCCCTTTCAAGATCTTTAATTGATTTCCTAAGATCATCATCATGATGTTTGCACTTTTAGATAAGATAAGATTTTCATGCTCTTGTCTTCCATCTATTTCCTATTTTAGTATCCTTGCCCTAGTTTCCATTTCATATTTTACCATTTCAAGTTCTTCTATCTTCTTCTTGAAGGAGTGTTCAAGGTTTTCTTTATCTCTTACAAGATGCTTGCATTTATTTCATTTCTCCTTCAGGGCTTGTGAATCATCATTGCTTTCTTTCTATTGTAACTGTTCAACAAGATCTTTCCTTTTCTCGATAGATTTTTTTAGTTGATCCTTCAATTTTGAATTTAACTTTCAACATCTTTAAGTTTCTTCTTTATATCAATGACTTCTTCCTTATATTTGTTGAGATCTTCAAGGGCATCTACGAGCTACTGTTGAAGTGAACTCATGTTTTCTTCCATCAAGATCTTCCTCAAGTTGTTAGGCTTCCTTCGAGGCACCAATATTTGATACCAATTGTTGGCATTAATGAAAACTAAGAGGGGGGATGAATCAGTTTTCTACTCCTTTTGAATTTAGTGATTTGATATCTTAACCATAAACCAAATGCAATAAAGAACAATAAATTGAAATATAAAGCATACATCGACAACATCATCACACCATATTTTTTATTATGGAAACCAAATTAAGGGAGAAACCACGGTGGGGATGGAACCCATAGTATTTACTATGTAGAATAAATAACCTTGTTAAAGGTTTAGGTATAAATGAGGAATGCACATGCATTCAAGCACACTCCCTAGAGATCACTGCTCATATTACAAAGTTGGAAGGAACACAACCTAACAAAAAATATATGGACTACAATCTAGGATATAAACTGAAACATAGCATCAAATATGCCAAAGCAGTTCCATGTAGGTGCAGTATAGAAATCCTTTACTCAATATTCAACCTAACCTCTACATTCAGGTCCTTCACATATCCAGAATATCTATCAATCATAACAATATCATATCTAACCATCGCACACACAAGTCGTCACAAAAACTCAATCTTATATATGTGATATTAAAAATATTTTTTATCGTCGATTGACCTCAAGAACAAAATGGATAACATATAAAGTGTCAGCCAAATATTCAATCAAAATGTCATCCTAACCTTGAACAATGACATATCTCTCTTCTACCATGTCATCTCTACCAATAAAAACTCTAAACAAAATAAACTAATCAAACATATATTATTGTTGATTGATCTATCAAAACTCTATCATTGTTTATCTCTGATCACTGGAAAAGGGATACTCAATATTCTATAACTTGTTCATCTGAAATCTCCAACTGTTGCAAAGCTAGAATAAGGAAGAGTATATCACATTGAATCTCCCTCTAGGTTCTCTTCACAAAACTCAAAATTAGTTGTCCGTACCAAAGAATTTACTATGACCTGTACATTATCTATGTTATTCTATACTTAGCCAATTATGCATCCAATCCTTTGATAACAACAAAATATGATAAGTGACCAAAAGAAACATGTATGGTTTCCATCAATGAAAACATACAAGCCATCAAGAGTAGTGTCTCTTGCCAACAACATATCCCAAAATCAAATTTTTAATCACCAAAACAAGCATTAAGATTGATATAGACGTGTATAACCATTCAACCCAAAGAAAAATTCCATATGTTAGCTATTTTTAAACCATCACACAATAAGGTATTGTACTTATGCCACATAATAGAATCCACATAATCATATAGTGTTTCAAAAGGCATCATAATAAACTTATCGGCCTAAACAAAGAATGACTAAAATGGTAATATAGAATAACATTATTATGGAACACCATAACAAGTTTTTAAAAAAACATGGAGCGGGAGTGGGATGGAGGAGGAGGAGAGGAAAGGGTGGGAGAAAGAATTTTGAATTTTGAAACTGGAGGAAAGTTGGTAGCTGATGGATATGCTGCAGGATCTACGACAGAAGGAGTTGATACTGTTGTTAGATCTGTGGAAAAAGCTGGAGGATCTACGTTGGCACTGTCCAACAAGGATAATAGGTCAGAAATGGGGCCAGAGGAGAAAAAATCAAAAGATTTGAATGTTGGGGGAGAATCATCTGAAGGTAAGTCACATGGTTTTCCCAAAAATCAAGGGAAAGGGAAATGGGCGGGTCTCTTTGGTATAAAACCCTCAGGCAAGTCTTTAGTCCCCAAAGTTAATATTTTAACAAACCCACTGAAAGGAGAGTTTGGTATTGATATACCTGATTTGTTAGTGGACCATACAGTTTCAATCATGGCTTCTACCTTGGTAGGAAAATTTTTGGGCCCAAGACCGAATATAGATTTAGTCAAATCCTTTGTGGAAAAGAAATGGAGGCTGAAAGGTCAAGTTGATGTAGCGAAAATGCCTAAAGGTTTTTTCTCCTTTGAATTTTCAAATGGGGAAGACCTTTCTAAAGTTCTGTGTGGGGGTCCCTAGATGATGGGAAAATCCTCCTTATCTCTGTAAAAATGGATGACCAGCCTCGACTATAATGATAGCTTTTTTACAGTAGCACCAGTCTGGGTTTGTCTTCCAGGGATGCCTATGGAATATTGGCATGAGGACATTTTGATCACTATAGAAGGTTCCTTTGGGGAGCTTCTATTTATTGATCCAATGACAGAAGCTAGAAAAAGACGTGTATGCAAGGATTTGTGTTAACATTCAGTAGAATGTAGATCTTCCTCAGGTGATAACCTTGAAATCAAAACTGGGATCATGGATCCAGGAGGTAGAATATGAATATATGACTTTCACATGCTTCATATGTAATAAATCTAATCATTGGGCTAAACATTTCCCCTAGAAGCCTCAAAAGGAAAAGAAGGACCATGATCAAAACAAAGGACGGAGAATGGAATGGAAAAGAAAAATAGAGGAAACTAATGTCATCCCAAAAATGCTGGAAGGAAATAGGGATTAGATAGATGAACGAACGTATGAAAAAATAAATGAGAATAATTAGAAGGAGGAAAAAGGGAGCACAAAAAACTCAAGTTCAAGAATCAGTAAAGCAAGTTCCTAAAGAAAGGACAAATGAGTCCACAAGCCAGAACACATCTGCAGAAGAAAAAGGGGAACATCTCACAGGAGAAACAAAACAGAATGAATCAAGGATAGAAGAAAACTTGACTCCTTCCAGAGGAGAATAAAAAGAAAGGGACTCTGAAGAAGATGAGATTTTGGTAGAAATAGAAAATAAAACAACACATAGGTCAGAGGAAAAACCAAAAAAAGAGAATGATACAACTAGGGGAAGCAAAAAGGACTCCCCAACTGATCCAAATCAGAATGATAAATAGAAAAAGAAGAAATATATAGATCTAGAGGACAAGGAAAACTCTTGGTCAATAGTGGGATACTCAAAGATGGGATCAGGTAAGAAAGGATCAAAATCCCCTGAAGGAAAATACTCTGCTTATGAAATGAACTCAAACTCAGGAAAGAAAACTAAGAGTTCCTCAATGGGGAAGTCGATAAAAAAGAATGGAGGTCAAAAACCAGGAGTCTTGACAAGAGGAAAATAGAAAGTAGATATAGGAACTCCAAAACCAGATAAAGGAAGAAAATCAGAGAAAACTCAAAGGGAAGAGGAAGCTAAACATAATATTGTTGATGGAAAATAATTCACTATCCATCAGGTTTGTTGTCCAATCCTTAAATGAAGATTATTTCATGGAACATTCGAGGACTCAATGGTCCTCATAAGCAAGATGTAGATAGGAATTTAGTTAGAGATTCTAAACCGAATATCCTTTTGATTCAAGAAACTAAGATGATTAAAGAAAAATTTGAGAATTTGAAATTACTTAAAAATGGGAATTGTTTTGGTAGTAGTTTTGAAGAGGCCTCTGGGGGATTGGCTATCTTTTGGAATCAATCTTGCTTCGACTATCAGCTCCTAAAAGAGGGAAAATAAATTTAGCAGCCAAAGTCCAGAGCTTAAAGGACAATTTCTCTTGAACCCTTATAAATGTTTATGCCCCCAATACTAAATCTGGAAGACTTAAGCTTTGGAAGAAGTTGCATGATCAGATGGAAACTAGTTCAAAGAAAAACTTTCTTATAATGGGAGATTTTAATACTCCCTTAAAGAAGGAAGATAAAATGGGAGGAAATTTATCGCAAGTGGAAAGTAGGGTAGTTATAATGGATTTCATTATTAATGAAGGGTTGTTGGATGTTGATCTGGAAAGGATCAATTACACTTGGTCTAATCGTAGGGTGGGACCTAATCTTATTCAAGTTAAGCTTAATAGGGTGCTGATTAATCCGAAATGGTATACAAAGTTCTTCTGTGCCCTTTCTTCTCTTAACAGAATTGGCTCAGACCATTTTCCTATATCCTTAATTTAAAGTTCTTCCCTTCACAGGAAAAAGAAACGTTCCCTTTAGACTTGAGAAGATGTGGCTAGACCACCCTGATCTGGAAAACAAGATAAGGGATTGGTGTAATATTAAGGTGGAAGGAACAACAATGTTCAAAGTGGTTTTAATAAATTGGCTAATGTGAAGTCTAATTTTAAATATTGGAACAATAATTTCTATGGGGAGATTTTCCAATCCACAAATAAAACCCAAATGGACCTGAAATAAATCCAGGAGGAAATTCAAAGAAATGGTCTAGCTGAAACCCCAAGAGAATTCTATCCTTGAGGATCTTCACAATACTATAGCTAAAGAGGAGACTTTCTAGAGGCAGAGATCCAGATCTCTATGGTTGAAAGCAGGAGATAATAATACCATATTTTTCCATCTTACAACTCTTCAACATAAGGCAATAAACAGAATCCATTCCTTGTCTACTATAAAAGGTAAAATCACTAAAGAAGAGGAAATAAGGGAAGAAATGATGGGGTACTTTGCGACCTTGTTATCTTAAGATCAAAATCTCAACTTAGAAGACCAAAGGAAATTAATTTCTTCAATTCCTTGTAAAGTGGATCATCCTTCCAATGTGCTCCTAAAAGCTATTCCTTCAGATATTGAAATCAAGAAGGCAGTTTTTTCTTTTGAAGGAGAGATATCTCTAGGTCCCGATGAGTTTCAGATGTTTTTCTTCCAGCAATTCTGGCGCATCACTGGTAAAAAAATTTGTTTAGTGATTAAAGATTTCTTTGGTACTAAATCTATTTTGAAGGAACTAAATTCTACTTTTATATCTCTCATTCCTAAAAACCTTGGAGCTGATACTGTTGATGGATTTAGACCAATAAGTCTTTGTAACTCTTTATACAAAATCATTTCAAAGGTCATTACTACAAGACTATTGAGATTACTGCCTAACCTAATTTCTCCTTAATAGAATGGTTTTGTTCTAGGAAGACAGATCCTGGATTCAATTATTGTGGTGCATGAGAATATTCATTCTCTCCATGCCTCTAAAAATAAGGTTTCCTGATGAAATTGGATTCGTCAAAAGCCTATGATAGAGTGGACTGGTCTTTTCTTTATAATATCCTTAGGTATTTTGGCTTTGTTAAAGATGTGATAAGAATTAGGATGCAATTGGTTTCTACTATGACTTCTTATGTGCTTGTTAATGGGGGATCCTCCAATTTCTTTCATCCCACAAGAGGTCTGAGACAAGGTGATCCAATTTCCCCCATTCTCTTTGCTATAATGGCGGAAAGCCTTGGGAGATATATCAATAGTATGGTGATAACAAGTCAGATCTCTGGTCTCCAACCTTCCTCTGCTCTGCAAAAATGTTGACATGAACAATTTGTGGATAACACTATCATGATGGGGGAAGCCTCTGTTAAGGAAACAAGGAACATGAAAAAGGCTCTGAATACCTATACTAATTCTTCTGATCAATATATAAACTGGGAGAAAAGCTCCATTTTTTTAGCAACACTCCTGAAGAAAGACAAAGGAAGATCTCTGCCATTTTGGGCTGCAAGATTGGGAATTTCCCCTCTTCCTACTTGGGCCTCCCTTTATGTCATAAACCTGAAGATTATTTCTGGAATGGCATCCTGGACCGATTTCACAACAAGCTGGCAGGATGGAAAGGAGCTACTCTTAGTCAAGATAGAAAAGTTCAGCTTCTGAAATCTACTCTTCAAAACCTTCCAGTCTATGCACTCAGTCTTTTCAAAATTCCTTAGAAGTTTGCAGACTTGATTGAAAAAATCCAGAAAAGATTCCTCTGGTATGGATTTGAAGAGAAGAAGAGGTTAAGCCTTGTGGCCTGGGAGGTGGTGTGTAAACCTAACAAGTTTGGTGGGCTTGGTATCATAAGTATTAAAAATACTAATAAGGCTCTGCTGGAAAAATAGTGCTGGAGAATCTTTGGAGAGGAGAAGGAATGGAATGCTATTATCAAGAGAAAATATCATCTGAACTCTTTGGAGGAAATGATAAGGAATCCTTTGGATATCAAATGTTCTTTTGTTTGGAATAGCATTAGGAAAGGTAGGGACTTGATTAGAAAAGGGATAAGATGGAAGCTGGGAAATGGTAGGAAGATAAATTTCTGGAATGATAATTGGCTGAAGGAAGAAGCTCTTAATGAGAAGCAGGAATGGAAGCCACTGATTTTTGGATTGTAAAGAAATAATCAGGGAAAAGGTTTCTGATTATTGGATTAATGAGAAATGGGTTGACCTTAGCTCCTTTGATGAGAACCTCAATTTGGTCAATAAACATCTTAATCTTTGGTTCTTAAGAGAAAATGAACAAGACTCTTTGATTTGGGGTCCAGAGGCTAATGGAAAATTTTTTGTTTCTTCTGCTTCTGCCCTTCTCCCAGGAAGATCACCCAATCAGTTCTCAGGTATGGAACAATAAGCTTATACCTAAAATTAACATATTTTTTTGGCTGCTTGTTCAGAACAAAATTCTTACAGTGGACAATCTCTATAAAAGGGGTCTTAGTATGCCTAATAGAGGTATCCTTTGTTTCTCTGAAGCTGAAAATTGTAATCATCTCAAGATTCATTGTACTTATACTTGTAAAGTGTGGGACTCTGTCTTCAATTATTTCAACCTAGAATGGGTGAAACCTAACAACTTTCAGGACATGGTTAAACAATGGAAATTCCCCTTTAATGGTAAAGAAGCCAAAGACATTTGGAGGTTGTTTCTTCCTCACTTCACTTGGAGAATTTGGAAGGAGAGAAATAACAAAGTCTTCAGAGAAAAAACCTCATCCCATGAGATTGTGGCCAATTGCATTTGCAAAAGTTTGCTGGAAAATTTTAAAGGTTCTATCCCTAGAGAGTCCCCCCTCAAGAACACTCACATTTTAAATGATATTCTTAATAGGAAAAATCAGGGGCATAAAGACAAGGATTCAAATTTGAGGGAAAACACAAGATGGTCTGCACCACCGACTGGCTGGGTCAAAGGTAACTTTGATGGAGCAGCTAAAGGGAATCCGGGAAGAGCTGGAGTGGGAGGCATAATAAGAGACTCGGGTGGAAATTGTCTAGGAGCTGTTGCTGCCCCTCTAGGAATTCAGAAAAATCATGTTGCTAAAGTGATGACTGCTCTTCATGTCGTTATCATGGCTAAATAAATGGGTTATTTGAAATTTTGGTTGGAGGGAGATTCACTAAACATAATAAACTGTATTAAGGGTAAGAACGAGGCTTCCTGCACAATTGGCCACATAATTGATAAAATAAAATCCTTAATGCTTCTATTTGAAAAAAGTCACATAACCCATGTGTTTAGGGAAGGAAATAAGTCGGCGGATGGCTTTGCTAATGTGGGGGCCCAAATTGATGTCACCCAATCATGGAAAGGGGAAGCAGATCTCAATATGGAGATTTTATGTCTTATCAGGTATGATAAGATAAACCATATTGAAGGCTTAATTAAAACCAAAATTAATGATGAGTAGATCACCTAAGATTAAGATTGATGATAGTTGTCAGTCGAGGGATGCGAGAATCATGAAGAATGTGACCTTGCATAGTTTGTGGGTTTTATCTAGCATT
This sequence comes from Thuja plicata, assembly GCA_018584345.1. NCBI lineage: Eukaryota > Viridiplantae > Streptophyta > Pinopsida > Cupressales > Cupressaceae > Thuja > Thuja plicata. Next base: position 496,419 of record MU226600.1, read on the forward strand.
TTGAATCAGAACAAATCACAACAGTATTGCATTTTTTCCCATTCACTCTCAAAAATTTTAGAACTCTTCAGTTAAAATGGGTGGAGATCTGAAGAGGGAGGAGCCAATGGAATGTACGAAGTGGAAAAAAATAAAAAAAGTCTAGAAAAGGCTGAAGAAGGGTGGTGTGACCCAATATATGGAGAAACTGCATGGATGGGACAAAGAAATAACCAAAAAATTTGCAGATGGCTGGAAGAATGGAAAGGTGAATATGTGGGGTAAGTCTTTTACTCTGACTATGAGCATAATTTTTGAGATTACGGGTCTTTCCAGTGAAGGCATGAATTTTTACAAGGACAATAAATGCATTGGGACTCAAGCTTTCAAAATCTTCCCAAAAATTGAAGAAGAAGAAGAAGAAGCCCTTCTGAGAAAAGGGACGGGTGATTATGTGGACATTAACAAAATTAAGAGTCACTGGGCTAACATTTTGACTGTCATGATTGATTATTTCACCTTGGATGGTTGCTATTCCAAAATTTACAACCTTCACTTTGTTCTTGCAAATAATTTTAGGCATAACAAAAAGGCGTTGTTTCCCTTCTATCTTTTAAGCTCATTGAATAACAATGTCATAGAGCACAGAAAAAAAGCTAGCAACCCGGTGCTTCATGAAGGTCTTATTTTGTTAATTTCAGAATGCACTAGAAATCAAATCCCAGAACACATTCCCAAAAGGGTTAAAGGGAATGCAAATCAAATTAAGTTGGTTAGAAAAAAGGAGAACCTGAAGAAAAGGGTTAGGAGTAAGAAAAAGGAGAATCTGGACATGAAGGAGGAGATTGAAGACCAAACCCTCGATAGTCAGGGTAATGAAGAAGAGATCCAGGAAGAGGAGAAGGAGGAAACTGATAACATTAATTTGTCATTAGTATTCAAACAACACTTTTGGTAAGACTACAACGAAAGACAGTAAAGGGAAAACTGAAGATCAGATTGTCAGATCATCGAAAATGACTAAGTACAGAGAAAACAAATGACACAAGGTAGTGTGTAAACCGAAAACCACAATCTAGAGAGTTAAAGTGGAACCTGATAGAGGAACCCGAAATGCAAGTTACATTGTAGACCGATGAAACAAATTCAGTGCAAATGATAGTGAAAACCAAAGGACAGTCAAGCATGACTGAAAGACAGAACCGAAAGTCAGTTGTAGCCCACAAAAAGTGGATATGACTTCCAGGTCCGATAAAGCAAGGGTATTCTATTTATAGGATATTTAATTGTTTTTAAATCTATTTATTTAGGGACAAGAAACATTAATGTAAGTGTTTTAATCAGTCTAACTTATTTAAAGCACATAGACTAGGAGATCTAGGTGCAAGTTGTAAACCTAATCTTAGAGTTAACATTGTTTTTATCATCAACTTGATGAAATCAATCCATCTATAAATAGATGATGTAATCATTCATTAGAATGTGTGTGGAAGAAAGAGGAGAACAGAATGAGCACATCTATGAATTGAATTCAGAGTTTCAAGAACCAGAGCATAAAAATAAGAATTTGGTTAGCAGAACCAAGAACAGAGGAAACCGATAATCAGAGGTATTATTCAATCACAGTTAAGGTGATATTATTTTGTATGTGAACTACATAGGATCTGTATCAGCAATAGGAGATTGGATTTACCAGGTAAAATTATAATTTTCTATCATTCTAACAAGTGGAGAAAAGTGTAAGAAATCCTTTCAAGAAAGGTGGATTTAACAGTCCTATATCAAATCTCTTAACCGAGTGCACACTTAACAGTGTTGCTAAAAGCTCTTAACATAGTAGAATTTAACAGGTCTCCACCGATACTCCTAACAGGGTAGATCATCAAAAGTGATCAAAATTGTAAGCCTTAACCGACCCCTTCCATTCTGCAGATAGTGAAGTTTTGTGGGTGCCATCCCCACCATAGTTTTTACTTCCTAACAGGAGTTTTCTGCGATATCATATCTTTTTTTTATGTGTCAATTATGTTCATGAATGTTTCTATGAATGATTCATATGTTTATTAATGTTATAAATTGATATAACTTTCACAAAGATAGTGTAGATCAGATTGAATGGATATGCAATTGACTACAAAGGTTAATTGATTAAAGAACATGAAAAATTTTTAGAGGTATTGATTCACCCCTCCCCTCTCAGTACTACTTCCATTAAACCCAACAATTGGTATCAGAGCTAAGTCTCTTCTTGGAAAAGCTTAAAGGCTTAAGAGAAAAGATAATACAATAGAGAAGTACAAAACTTGACAAGAATATTGAGAATAAAAATCTTCAGATACAGATATTCTATGAATAGTATAAAGAAGCTAGAATCAAGATGAGAGAGTTGTTGGATGAGAGGAAAGGAATGGCAACTCGAAGCAATGAAAAATATTATCAATAAGAAGAGATTCCAGATCTCTTTGAGTCTTCAGGATCAAATGCAAGAAAAACATCAAATACATCAGAAGAGAACGTCACAAATCTAAAGGAGATCAATCAACATCTGACAAAGCAAATAAAGATGTTGAAAATCGGTCAAGAGACCCAAATGGTTAGAATGATTATTGTGATGAGTTCTGCTAGACAAGCTAAAACATAAAGAACACTAGCTACTGATGACATGAGGAATATTATAGAGAAACTACAAGAAAAGGAGTTAGAAATTAAAAGACATGTTGAGCATCACCATGTGCTCACAAATCAAATCATTCTCATGAATCAAGAATCAAACAGAATGAATGTTGAACACATTGAAAGAATACAGATTATTGGTGAACTAAGAGAAGAAAATGAAAAACTAAAACATGAGGTTAGAATTCAGCAACAACATAATGAAGTTATCAGAAAGGCTGAAGAGAGAAATAAAAGAATGGATGATTTTATGGAAGGACAACGAAGAGTCAACAACAACAACGATCTAGGCTTTACCAAAAATCGAGAATGGTCAAATCAATCCAATCCAAAGAATGTTTATGAAAATCCAAGACCAAGAAATCTTACATGCAAACACTGTGGAAACCAAGGTCACATAGAAAATGTGTGCAGAGGCAAAATGAAAGGTATTCCTAAATCTACACCTTCATTCATAGGATCTTGTTATAAATGTAACAAGAAAGGACATAAGACATATGAATGTAAGTCTAAGATAGAACAGCCAAGGAAGGAAACCTACATGGACAAATATTGTCCTACATGCAAGATGAATGGGCACACAAATCTTGAATGCTGGAAAAAGAAAAGGCAAGCATGGAAGCCTAAAGGTCAAGACACTCCATATCAACCGAAGCATATCGGTAATCAGTATGTATGGGACTAAAATACTTGGACAAATTGTACAACATGTGGAAGGTATGGTCACATTGCTACAAACTGTATGAGACTATGGACTAAAAATTCTAGAGGATGGACTAACCCCAGAATGGCATGCTTACACTGTCACAAAGTTGGTCATCTCAAAATGGACTACAAAGATCGAATGACAGAACCAGCACATACCCATATAGAAACACCATTGAAGATATCTGAAGGGCTAGAGACAAGATGTGGAGAAAACCTTCAAGCAATGATGAAGTTGGAACGAGCAATACAAATGGTGACACCCCATCCAATGGATCCGGTGACAACACCAACCCCACCTAAGCAGAACAAGTAAGTATGGAACTGCATTAACCCTAAGCTATTACTTTACATCAGTTCCATAATATGATGAAATAATTCCAAATTAGCATAAGATAGATGCATCATGGTTATACTTGTTGAAAAATGTGAAAACTATGTCTTCGGGCATATATACCGAAACCCGTCGGTATAACCTTAAAGGAAAGACTGCCTATATTTACCGAGAGGCGTCGGTCACAAACAAATTTTTTTAGTATTGACCGAGATGCATCGGTAAACAAGCACATAAACAAGCTGTTTGTGTTACCGAAACCTATCGGTAAAGGCTAAGTCAACTTTGACTGCTCAGAAACGTTAGAAGCATGACCGATGGTAATAAAGTCTTCACCAACAAACTCAGTCTTCAAACACCAATGAGTTGGTGAGAATTTATTACACACATTTTAGGGCAATGGCTATAAATAGGGCATCAAAGTGACTCATTTGTCACGACACCCAGAGCAGAGTGAGCAAAGGCAATTTTGAGCATAAACAAACCAAGTTGCAGAGCGATCACGAATCGACCACCAAGAACTCCAAAATAGTTCATAGATCTGTACAAACACAACAGTAAGTTCTACATACTGATAAATTTGTTCTTTACGCATTTACACAGAAGCCCTAATTTCTGAAAATGGCATCAACATCATGATCCGTAAAAGCTAAGAAGGCTAAGAAGGATGAATTTGAACTCATCAAAAAAAATGCATTTGAGGAACCCAAATATAAGATTCATCCAGAGGTTTCCTCACAGCCCCATGACGCTGGTGCGTTCTCACGCATACCAGGTAGGGTTTTTCTAGTAGAGGATGTTCGATCCTTCCTACACTACAAGATTGTAGAGATTGGAATGTTAGAGATGGAAGAATCTTACCAGAAGCTTTGTAATGAAGATGGAACACTTAAGGATGAACACAAACACATTGAGGTAAAAGGGCCTACCAATGCCCTAAAGTTTTTGAAGGTCTTCAAAACTGATTGGATTCGGTTAGTGCTAAGCAGAATGCACAATAACAAGTTATGGTTGGATGAACTGAAGGAAATCACCCGAGATGTCATCCATGTGGTCACCGGTTACCCTGTTACCGATAAAGTAAAGGCGCTCAAGCATCCACCGAAGGTAGAGACAAAAAATATGACTGGATCCAAATGGGATGGGCATGGACTGAAAGTGACAACCATAGCCAATGATGAAATTAAGTTTGGTGTATGTGTACTGGGTTACAAATTCTTCCAGGCTAGCAGATTAAATAGTATTGCATCAGGTGTTGTGGATACAACTTACAAAATCGTGAAGAAAGGCACACAGTTAGACTTGTCTGAGCTACTACTGAATCAGTTGAAAGAGAATCTCAAAACAATCAGGAATGCAAAGTCAAACACCTGTAATTTTGGCTCATTAATCATGTGCATTTTCTTTTATTTTCAAGAAAATTTCCCATCTGTTGGAGATGTAAAATGGGACAGCACCAAGCTGGTAACCATGCAAATCAATGAGCACATAGATGCTCTATTAGATAATTTTGAAACTGTCATGGATGAATACTTTAATATATTCAAAGACTGAATGCAAAAGAGGGTAAGAATCCCTGAGCAACTCATCGAGCAATTTAAGGATGAGATATGCTTCATGGTTGACACAGATCACACTTACATCAAACCTGTAGTAGTAAGAACATCATTATTGCAATCGCTGGAATATGAGATCAACGTTGATCTTGCAACAAAGGCAATAGATGTCTTAATCAATGAACCACTGGACAAAAAGCAACCAAGGTTTGGAACATATGAGGAGGCCAAGAAAAGAATTAAATTAGGCCTAGTATTCAAAAAGATAGTGAAAAATAAGGACAAAATGGTAAAGAATCTCACAAAGATTATATCTGCAGAAGAGGAAGAAGCTGAGCAAGATGAAGAGATAGATCAAGAGGAGGAAACCAAAGAACAGGTGTCTTTCGGTTAAGCTGAAGAAAAGACTGACTCAGAGGAAACATAGTTAGACTCACCACCTCCTCCACCATCAGAGAGACCAAGAGACCAAGAACTACAGCTACTTCAAGGACCAGAAGCCAAACGTCCAAAGAATCTTCTCCTTCACCTCTTAAGAAAGGAAAAGTTAGGACGTATAAGAGAAAAGCACCTACACTGCAGAGAGGACAAAATAAGAAGGGTAGAAAATTCATCAAAACCCGAGAGAATATAGAGGATACCGAGAAAGATGAAGCCTTAGAGGAAGAAATTGTCAAGGTAAAAGAACCTGACACTATTGATGACATTTGTAATTACATTGCAAATTTTGGATCTATTACTGATCCACATATTAGAAAATGGGGGAAAAGAAATCAGGAAGATCAAAATAAAATTGAAGAAGCCATGATAGATAAGATGTATAACTTCAAATATGCAACCATACAATTTGAAGGAAGTTATGTACCACGGGAACTCTTGGATAGATTATCCACCTGTTGGACATTTTCTTTGGCAAATGAGAAAGAAATCAGAGAGAGAGTACTTGTCTCTCTAATGCCGCCTAAATCAACAAAGGTAGAAATACATGAAATGATGGAGAAACACAAGAAAGAATTCTCACTGAAGCTACGGGCATACAAATTTCTTGAAGGCAAGCTGATTGAACTTGAAAAGGATAGTCACAATAAATGGTGCAAGATCGTGAATAGGCCAGTTGAGAAAGACAGCCTCGACAAAGACCTTCAACAACAAGATGTTGATAAGAAAAACAAAGATGATACATCCATTGATCTGGATAAAGAGGAAGATGATACATCAGGGAACAAAGATGTAGATGTGGTAGATGAAACATGGGATGGTACCACAAATGACAATGTTGTAGATACCAATATCATTGACATTACCGATGACCCAAGAAAAGAAATCAATAAGGATGAAGATGTCACTATTGTAAAAGATACAACCGATGAAAAGGACACAACAATTGATGGAGCACAGGTGAACATTCCAGGCAAACTACCAATATTGATACAAGCTATCAATATCATGCAAGAATCAAGTAAATCACCTGACAAGGAAACTCCAAAGGATGCAGGAGAAGAAGAAAATAAAGATAACACCGATGATTAGAAAAACATCGGAGATACTCAGAATGTAACTGACACTAGCAAGGTTGCATAAGGAGATAAGGACAAAGATGTGGATACGCAAGAGAAGAATGAGAACACCAAGGCAGATGATGCAAAGGACTCAAATGAAGGAGACAAACTAAAAGATGGAACTCCTGAGAAAATAGACAAAGGTGCTACCGACGATGCTAAGGTGAATGTAGAGACGTCTGCAGACACCCGACGAGCTAAAACCAATGCAAAGAAACAGAAATATGCACAACAAGTCACATCATCAAGCACAACTGAAAAGGCTAAAAATTAGCAATGGTGCTACACTCCACTGAGTCACAAAAGAAGAAGAAGAAGAAGAAGAAGAAGAAGAAGACAAAGAAGAACAAGTTGGAGGTTACACTTGAAGAAATCATTGAAATACCAAAGTGTGACCCCACTACACTTGACATGGATGCACTGCAAGAATATGGATAGATATGCCAAAGGAAGGCATTACAAGAAAAGCTGAAGAAACAACATAAGGAATCAATGGTACTAGAGACAACACGGGACATTCTACACCTAATTGTACCAGATGTTGATATTGATCAAAGTAAGCCCATAATTGATCAACTAGCTATCCTCACTGATGCCATCACAACTCAAAACATTGATTCTGAGAAAGAAATCAAGGAGAGAGAAGAAATGAAGTATCAACAAAAGCTTCTAGAGAACATCAACCAAGAGGTGGCCAAAAATAAGGTAAAGCTATCAGAATTCATCTCAGAATTAGATACCATTATATCTGAAGCTATAACCTTAATCCAAAAGCTAAGCACAATTGAAAATTTCACTCAAGAAAATAGTAACAACATAGCTAAGCTTGATATAGATCTAGCAAACAGTTCTAGTAGCCTAACAACCGATGGAGAAAATGAAATCAAACTGAATTATGAAAAGATCAATGAAGTAAAACGGTTAAGGCAAGAGCTATGGGAAGTAGAGACATGATTCAGAGAAGAAGTAACTGAGCTACAGGCTCAACTTCTACCAAATCTCACACTGCTACAACAAATCAGTTCTGCAAGGCAATTGATAGCAACTCTCGAGATGTCTGTGGAAGACAACATCTATGATATGCATACCAAGATAACACTTGAGAAAATGACTCTAGAAAACCTAAAGGAGCAATGGGAGAAAATGATGGAATACATGAAGTCTTCTCATTCACACATTTTTTATAAGCTCTAAGGTAATTGACCTTTGCCCTTAATATCAAATAAAGGGGGAAATGA
>MU226600.1:508630-519222 GCA_018584345.1 Thuja plicata
TAAAAGAGGGATTTTCTTTTAATTAAATAAGATTATTTAATTTAATTAAAAGGGATATTTTAATTAAATGAGATAATATTATTTAATTAAGAGAGATTTTAATTAAATAAGATAAGATTATTTAATTCAAAAGGAATTTTAATTAAATAAGATTATTTTATTTAATAAAAAGGAATTGTTTTCTTTTAATTAAATAAAATAATTGACGAAATGATCAAACCTTAGGAAATATTGAAATAATTGAATTAATTACGATTTGATCAAGGAAATTGATTTGAATTGAAAATGTTGCAAAGCATTGATTCGGGAATTTGATAAATTGATAAATGGGGGCCCATAGTCCAAGCGACCGTTTTAGGGTGCATACAATCATCAACTCGATGAAATCAATCCATCTATAAATAGATGATGTAATCATTCATTAGAATGTGTGTGGAAGAAAGAGGAGAACAGAACGAGCACATCTATGGATTGAATTGAGAGTTTCAAGAACCAGAGCAGAAAAAGAAGAATTTAGTTAGCAGAACCAAGAACAGAGGAAACCAATAATTAGAGGTATTATTCAATCACAGTTAAGGTGATATTATTTTGTATGTGAACTACAAAGGATCTGTATTAGCAATAGGAGATTAGATTTACCAGGTCAAATTATAATTTGCTATCATTCTAACAAGTGGAGCAAAGTGTAAGAAATCCTTTCAAGAAAGGTGGATTTACAGTCCTATATCAAATCTCTTGACCGAGTGCACACTTAATAGTGTTGCTAAAAGTTCTTAACAGAGCAGACTTTAACAGGTCTCCACCGATACTCCTAACAGGGTAGATCATCAGAAGTGATCAAAATTGTAAGCCTTAACCGACCCCTTCCATTTTGTAGATAGTGAAGTTGTGTGGGTCCCATCCCCACCGTAGTTTTTACTTCCTAACAGGAGTTTTCTGCGATATCATGTCTTTTTTTTATGTGTCAATTATGTTCATGAATGTTTTTATGAATGATTCATATGGTTATTAATGTTATAAATTGATATAACTCTCACAAAGATAGTGTAGATCAGATTAAATGGATATGCAATTGATTACAAAGGTTAATTGATTAAAGAACATGAAAAAGTTTTAGAGGTATTGATTCACCCCTCCCCTCTCAGTACTACTTCTATTAAACCCAACAATTGGTATTAGAGCTAAGTCTCTTCTTGGAAAAGCTTAAAGGCTTAAGAAAAAAGATAATACAATGGAGAAGTACAAAACTTGATAAGAATATTGAGAATAAAAAGGTTGAGATACAGATGTTCTATGAATAGTATAAAGAAGCTAGAATCAAGATGAGAGAGCTGTTGGATGAGAGGAAAGGAATGGAAAATCGAAGCAATGAAAAATATTCCTTCCTTTATGCAGATAGTGAAGTTTTGTGGGTGCCATCTCCACCGCATTTTTTACTTCCTAACAGGAGTTTTCTTCGATATCATATCTTGTGTTATGTGCCAATTATGTTCATGAATGTTTCTATGAATGATTCATATGTTTATAAATGTTATAAATTGATATAACTCTCACAAATATAGTGTAGATCAAATTGAATGGATATGTAATTGATTACAAAGGTTAATTGATTAAAGAACATGAAAAAGTTTTAGAGGTACTGATTCACCCCTCCCCTCTTAGTACTACTTCCATTAAACCCAACAGAAACGCCCGTGGCTGAAGAGGAAGCTCAAGAGATAAATGAGGAGGCTCTGGTGAAATAAAAAGATGAACATGTGAACAAGGAGGACACCCAGATGAATGAGGAGGAAATGCCCTTGAATGAAGAAGATGAGAACAGGGTAAATGAAGCCGAAAATCAAGAAGAGGAAAAAGATGAAGAAGAAAAAGAGGGTGATGACAAGGAGGAAAAAATGAAGAAGTGAATGAAGGTAACGATAATGAGGAGTAGATAGATTAGCCAAACTTGAAGGCTGGTAACAGGAAAAAGAAAAGATAGAGAACGGACCCTGACCACAAAACTATGGCAGGGTTTTAAATTGATGATAGAATTTCAAAGAGCAAGGAGGATCATGGGGCCAGCATGGAGAATTGGCTCAGCGAGGAAATGAAGGACATGAAGCAGAACCTAAATGAAATGCAAGAAGCTATGAGCCCTTCAAAACTAAGATAGAAGAAATGGAGAAGGAATTGTTGATTAAGGTAAATAATAACAACAAAAATGAGGATATTATGACCAAAGTCAATACACTTGTGGAAGAAAAGCAGAAAGACATGAAGAATCAAATCAGCCACAATGGGCATATGATAAGTATTATTCTCAAGCATAGCAACGTAGGGCTTAAAGTCTCTGTTCAAAATCTCAAAGCGTTATATGCCTACTTGGAGAGTAGTCTGTTGGAGAATAATACAATCACAATTGATGATAAAGTTGGGAGATCGAGCCTGGGTACCAGAACCTAAAGTGGCATAAAAAGGAAAGTTCTAGAGATTCCAAAGGAGATGAAAGCGCTAAAAGAGTCCATTGATAAAATGGAAGACATGCAGAAAGAGGCTGAGGCTTCCTATGAAAGTATAAAGTAGTTTTTATTTTTCTGTGCTAGAATCAAGGCTGGAAGTTGTGCTGGAAACTGTGTTTCTTTTTGGTTGTTTTTTGTTTTCCTTTTTTGGGTTAATGGGGGTCTATCAAGGTCCTGCTTTTTGTTCGTAGCAGGCTTTCTTTGTGTGTAATTTTTTTTTATGCTTATCTCTAGTTCTTTTATGTAAAAGGTTTCGGGGTCCTTTCAAAACATGTATTTATCTTAATCAAAAACATTGTTCTGGAACACAAAGGGCAGTTTTTGAACCATCAAGAAACTCCATAACCATGAAAAGAAAGAAGGTAACATAATAAAACATGTATGTACACCTACAAACTTAATAACTAGAGAGAAGACCTTCTAGAAACCCTAGTAGCTAAAAAAACATCAAGAAGAACAACTTATCTCTAGAACAGGAATAAAAGGACAACCAACTTCAACAAAATTTTCTCTATCACTTGAACAACTATTAGCTGAAGCATGCAGACCATCGGATGTAAGAACATAGCCTTTAAAAACAAAGGTTCATAGATGACAACATCCATAATGCCCTTTAATAATTTTGTCAAAGCTCAAACCAAAAAGACTTTCAAACACAAAAGGATAAAGCTAAAGAACAAATAAACCATAACCTCATCATACATACTTGCACCAAGCCATTACATCACAATACATAGTTGTACAATAATTATTCAAAAACATAATGTTTGAAATCAATGACAAATAAAACGAGGTGTATACTGCTAACACTATCAAACCCCAAGGAAATTTTGAGAAATTTTGAAAAAAGAACTTTAGAAAACAAGCTAAGTAATTGAGAGAATTTTCTTAACCTCCAAGTAGTGACAAAAGTGACAAGTTGACAAACTATTGATTGTGACAAAAAGGATGATTAGATTAAGGAGTTCAAATTTATTATAACAACCACTATGAAGAATCCAAAAAGTGTACCCTCTAGTTTCTAAAAGATATCGCTAAAGGTAAAATATCCAAGTCTAAGAAATGAAAACCCTGTGTTTTTGGGTTTTTTTTGAATTTTTGGAATATGTAAGGTAATGCTAATGATATATTGAAGGAAATAAGAAAACCTAAAGATGAATGCAAAAGGAAATAAGAAACCCTAATGATGAAAGAAAATAAAAAAATAAGAAACCCTAATGATGTATGCAAAAGAAAATAAGAAATCCTAATGTTGAATGTAAAAGGAAAATGAGAAACCCTAAAGGATGTATGCTACTATTGAATGTCAACAATTATATTTCTAGTATGGACAAGTCTCATGAACCTATGAGGTAACCCTAATTTGTCTAATTGGAAGAATGTGAAATTGGTCTTTGTCAAGCAAATACATTGCAGAAATATGACAGATGCATAGCAGAAATATAACTTATGTGGCAAATGCTCTGAGATCAAATAATGCTAGATTGGTAAATACTAGGTAGTTGTGTCACATAAAATCATGATTGCATTGTAAAAATAGAGCAATTACAAAATTTAATTCTGAGCAATTTTGGTCACTTGATAGGTTTATCGACAGACAATTGCATCTTAGGAATAGTAGATGCGGCCTAAAAAGTGTCAGTGGCATATCTGAAAGTGACAAATGTGTCTCAAGATAACTCATTGCGTCTTAGAAAGGCTTAGTTGCATATTTTTATCTATGAATGTTTGATTGCGAATTCTGGGGAAGTTCTTAATTTTAAGAAGTGTGATGAAGAAATGCAAGAGAGCATGACTATTGTAAACCCTTAGAAAACTAGGGTGAATGGATTGAGGGCTTCAAATTTGTCGAGCCCAATTGAATCTACTAGTATTGACAACCAATAAAGACAGTTTGAAGACAAACACTACTTAGGATGGAATGTGGCTATACTCACTAGACCCCAATTGGATTGATCCATATACTATCTATGAATGTTTGATTGCGAATTCTGGGGAAGTTCTTAATTTTAAGAAGTGTGATGAAGAAATGCAAGAGAGCATGACTATTGTAAACCCTTAGAAAAATAGGGTGAATGGATTGAGGGCTTCAAATTTGTCGAGCCCAATTGAATCTACTATTATTGACAACCAATAAAGACAATTTGAAGACAAACACTACTTAGGATGGAATGTGGCTATACTCACTGGACCCCAATTGGATTTATCCATATACTACCTCGAGGTGGACAAGTAGAGACTCGAGTATTACTAGCTCCCCCTTATGCATCACAAGAATTACTTCACTCTCTTACCTCAAAGATCCATAGATCTAATCGAGGGATTTATGTCTCAACAATGAGGGTACATAAGTCGCATCTTGGAAGGCCTAACCTTCTAGACCAGTAAGTATTAAGATTTGGGCAACTAAAACAAATGATATCAAGTAAGCACATCCATTTAGGTGGTCATACACATTGTGGTTCACCCAATTGAGAGGCCTCCTATCCCTTTCAAAATGAGGTGTTTTATGTCTTGCAATGAAAGGTTTTTTATGTATCACATAGATACTAAGGGATACTTTCGTCGGTATGACACATTTGTACTAGTTGATTATGACTTTAATCACAAAACATTTTTTTATATATATAGTAGTTTGGAAGTAGCTTGACGTTAGCCTATTACTACTTGGGTCGATCTCTTGGTGGTTAGTATCTCTTTTCCCAACTAAGATAGACCCTCTATAAAAAGAAAATCGATCATTGAGGTCACCTTTCAGTGCCATAGCAGGTCCACCCACAAAAATGCACAAGGATGCCAAACACTCAAACACAATGGTTAATTGATATTTAATAAAATGAAATGTGAAGAAGACACACGAGTTTAAAGATGGTCCTTTTATAAACTCCACCCAATGCCCACACCACAAGCTTAAGACTAAAGATTAGTAATCAAAACCCTAATCTAAACACTGGAAAAATACATAGAAAACTAGAAAATATTTATATATGCAATTGTCGGATGACCGTGTCGTTTGGCTTGTGATTGTGTCAATTAAACAAGTGAATGTGACGTATAGATTATAAATTGCATCGTAGAAAATGTTGATTGTGTCATTTGAATAGTAGCTGTGTCAAATCTTTTGTGAAACAAATAGAAAAACAAAAAGCACATAATTTAAACACGGTAAATCCAAAATGATTATGTATACAAATTATGCAATTGCAAGTTGAAGTCATTTGATTGTGTCAATTGATAGTCAATTGCGTTGAAAGGATCTAGAACTACAAAACTAAAAAATGCACCAAAAACCAGAAAAATAAATGTCTTCACGGCGGGTTCACCAAAATGTATAGGCTATAAAATTGTCAAATCTATAACCTGCATGAAGATTGTTTGGATCCAACCACAAAGATCCAATCCAATGGCTAATCCTACACGTGTTGAGAGAGAGATAAATAAATAAATCATGCACAAATCATCAAATAACTAACGTAATCAATCCACATAATTTCACGAATGCTTCCTCCTTGTTTCTCTTTTTTTCATACAATGCGGGCTCTCAAATTTGCTCTTAATTTGACAACATGAAAATTCAAGAATTGTGGTTAAAGATATTGTGAGGAGTCACCATATTTTATAGAATTTTGAATTTAAATGGACGGTTCAAATTAAGGGGTGTTGACTGCTAATGATGGCCAAAAATAATTAAGAGTGAACTGATTGGACAGATGACTAAGCCTGATTGATAGTTGACTGGCTACATGACAAGGCTGATTGAATGCATAACTTCGCTGATTTACAAAGGATTGATTGTATGACTGAAGACTAACTTGATTGAAAAGATGAATTGTTAGTTAACGGGAATTGAAGGGGTGGAACAAAAGAATATAAATAACATTGAATGATTTAAAAATATTTAATTGTGCATGAGAGGGAATAAATAAAATAAATAATTTTTTAAATTTTAAATGACTTAGCATTATAAAGTGGAATAATTAAATAATTTATTCAATTATATGGATAATCTTTAGCAAATTAAATAATTAAAATAATTATTTAATTGTGGTGGAAAGAACGTGAATACTGTTTATTTGATTCAATAATAAAGATTATTTAATTAAAATTGAAAGAAAAATTAATTAAATAATACAAATTATTTAATGAATTTTAGAAGAATAATTAAATAATGAAAATTATTTAATTATGAGAATATTAGAGAAATATTAAATGAATGTTAAATAATTAAAATTATTCAATTATGAGAAATTGGAGGGAAAAAATAATTTTGAAATTAAATTAGAAGAATGTCACAAATTAATTAACTAATAAAAATTATTTAATTTATTAAGATGAACATTAATAAAAATATCGAAAACAATTTTTAATGTCTTGTCGTAATATAAAATCCTTGATGGTCCTATCTAAGTCCAAGAGTGGAACTTTGACCCTATTGACCCTGGTGGCAAGCACATGGACAATCCATATGGAATCCCTCCCTAGATGGCAATCCTTATAATCTCTATCCAATCATAAATAAATAGTTATTAAAGTGATTGATTATCAAATAATATATAGACAATGATAATACCACAAGAGTTGGTAGCTAGGAGACATTTTCCACAACAAGTCAAATTGTGATATTGCTATCAAGATTCAAGCGTGTAGCTTTTGAGTCAAACTCATGAGTAGTGGCTCACAAAAACCCATGTCTCACGTGAATAAATGGAACACTTAGCACTCATTGTATCTAGGTTATGCTCACAAGGTGAAGCATCGAGACTTCCTGGGAGGTCACCCATCCTAATACTACTCCAGTTCAAGTGTACTTAACCATAAAGTTTCCTCCGTGATTAAGCCCAATTTGCTTGCAACCCCATTTGCCTACAACAAGAGTTGATATGAGATAACTATAACCTTTAAATGAGAGTGTGAAACAAAAGGGGGGTAAATATGCCTGCACTGGGTATGTCTTTGATTGTCTTTGCTCAGAATCCAGTTAAGTATTGTTGTTGAAGGATTTCGATGGTGTTCCTTTATATGATTCTATAAACGATCTCTCTATTGAAATGTCTGTCTTTTTTTGTTTGTTTGTACTTCATGTTAATATTCCTTTAGTTTGGTTGCTGGAATACCAAATGTTGGATAACGTCAGTTCTGGAAGATTCTTATCCTGAAAATGATTTCCAGAATATGGGATGGATCTGTTTGGTTCACCTAGAAGATGACTGAGAAGATGCATTTTCTGTGTTTGGGTACCACAATCTAGAATTGGAATACGAAATGAATAAGGATTTTTTTAATTATTTATTTCTTAAATTCTTTGAATACGGTTAATTTTTGAATTTTAAAAAAATAAAATTATGTTTTTAACATTTTGTAGGATTTTTTTAATCCTGTGAACCCTCGATGATCCTGCAAACCCTCAGATGTTCACGTGAGATTGACTGTCGGTGATCCTGCAAACCGTGTTGCCAAATGGAAATGTTTCCTCATGCCCACGGACCCGACGAGAATATTGAACTTGGTTTGGAGAAGTCACAGACCCGACAACATATTCAATTTGGTTTTATAAAAATTGGAATTGGAATTCGAAATTCCAATTCTACCAATTTGGGTGGAAGATGCATATGCCCATTTTGAGGCAAAATTAGAATTTTGAAATTCCAATTCCAATCTTTTTGGATGGACACAAACATGGAAGAAACAAAACTAAGAATTAGATAATGTCAATACCAGGCATATTACAAACATGGAAGAAACAAAATTAGGAATTAGATAATGTGAATTCCAACATATTCCAGCTACCAAAGAGAGAGCTATCTTAAAACATCTTAATTAATTACTAGCCTAACAGTCGTCGATTCCTCAAATAACAATCGGCTATCAGCAAAGAATGTGATTTCATTGCATCGCAGGTGAAATCACTGCGAACTTGTGACAGAAAACACCTAATGTAAAGAATATAGAATCACTCTATATTCTGGAAACACACAGGAAATGCTCTGTTTCAGCAAACAACCGAAATCAAGAAACCCCAAAAATAGGGCAAAGCATAAATACGAACAGAACTGGAGAATATGCAAGCTTCCTCTTGCTTCTATTAATCTGAAAATTACTTCTATAATAAACTAAACTTGCAGCAACTGGGACTGAATACAAAATATCTTGAAGCAATCACTGCTTAACAAGATAAAGAAATTACAACTGCTATTGCAATAAACAAGTCTCTGATAAAACAGAGCACTTACAAAACAAACTAATTTGCTGCTACTACAAATAAACTTACTTCTTACATGTATGTTCTGTTGAAAGAATAAAGACATTCTTTCATTTATAAAATAATTGTTGTCCAAAGAAGAAATTAGAAGTCCAAAGAAGAAATCTGATTTGAACCTATCTTTCAAAGGCCACATAAAATCAGATTTAAAATTATCTCTAAAAAATCTTCAAAAAATTTGATTTACACTAATCAGCAATAAATATCAGAAAATTAAAAATAAACAAAGAAGGCTCAATACAATCAGATTTTATTCTGAAAATCCAACAACATGCATAAAATTGACTCTTCGAATTCGAGTCCACCCATAAGACAGAGATCTAAGACAAACCATATACCATTGAAAGATGAAATCTAAAAGCATAATTAGCCATGATTTTTCACCAGGCGGTTAAGAATCAGCCATTACTGACTCGAATCTACCGAACGACAAAACATAATATTATAAAAATGATGCTCGATTTCCGAGGACGAGGAGGGGGCGAATTTAAACGAGCTCTGTCACCATATTCTTTGCAAACTCCGGATTCTCCCAATGTTTTACCACTTTCCTCGCTTATAAGACGATTCTTCCATCCGATGATCCTTAAGTATGTGTCGAATCCTGAATCCTGAATCAGAATCAGGAATCAAGAATCCAGCTTGGGCTCATGATGGAGAGGGAGGAGGAACCGAGTGTGAAGAATTTGGACCCTGTTTCGTACTGGAAACTGGTGTCTTCTTTTTCTGATCCTCTGGATTACATTCTCATGCTCGTGGGAACTCTCAGTGCTATCGCACATGGCATCATAAATCCCCTGAATATGGTCATCTTTGGCAAAATCGTCAATAGCTTCGGCTCAAATCAAATCCAACGTTCCAGAGCTGCACACGAAGTTGAACATGTGTGTACTGTGCATGAGTTTTTTTTACGTACAGAAGAAAGTTCTGCACTGTAATCTGCCATTTCTTGCATGGGTTTGAGGTTTTTAATTTAAAAAAGGAAACTTTTTCTGTTTTGCTTTGTGCAGTTGGCATGGGTGATCCTCATTTTGGCGGCCAACAGCTTTTGGGTTACTTGGCTTGGTACATGCCCAACACCTTGTGTTCACAGTTACACAACATTTTTCAAGTTTATTTTGATATTGCTATCAGAATTTGACTGTATAATTCTTGAATCAATGAATAGTAGATCACAAGAATCTATTTTTTTCATATGGAAATGAATAGTATACTTTATAATCATTGAAAATATGTATATATCGATTTTTAAGCTTGTATAAGAATTGGAGAAGTGAGATTTTGCAGAGGTGGCTTGCTGGATGAGTAGTGGAGAGAGGCAGACAGTGAGGATGAGAGGGAAATACTTGGAATGCTTGCTCAATCAGGATATTCAGTTCTTTGAGGAAGAGGATTCAGATAATGCTCAAATTGTAAGCAGTGTTGCCACAGATCCTCTCCTAGTCCAAGAAGCCATTGGTGAAAAGGTATTTCTATTCAATTTATTAGGTGTTCTATTGTCATGATGATTTTAATCCAGAAATAGAGAATTGGTATTATCTATCATGTTGGACAAATGTCGTAAGGAAAGTATTTGTCTTTTCTTCTTATTTTCTTTGTTTTTTTGACCTTTGTGTAATGAAAGTAACACCTTTTGTATTTGTTAGGCTGGGATTGTTCTTTCTTCATCAAATCTTTATAATTGAACCAATAATGTGTTTGCTAAGTTATGATTGTCCTTTCTTGGTCAAATCTTTATAATTGAACCAATAATGTGTTTGCTAGGTTATGATTGTCCTTTCTTTGTCAAATATTTATAATTGAACCAATAATGTGTTTGCTAGGTTATGATT
>MU226600.1:520153-541347 GCA_018584345.1 Thuja plicata
ATAAATGAGTATTTAATTCATTTATTTAATGATTATTTTCAACATGTGAGATAATTGAATTCTTTTTTATTAAGAATTACTTTATTTGATGAAATTAAATTAATTTAATTGGAAGAATTTAATTAGTAAGTTTAAATATTTAGATTTAAACTATAGGAAATTGAGTTTAATTAATTAAATAATGATAATTAATCAATTAAAGCTTAATTAATTAAATAAAATTAATTNNNNAATTAATTTTGGGAGTTGGATTAGATGATTTGGAAAATGTATTTAGAAGAAGATAGATGATTAATTAATGATTAAAAAACCATTAATTAATAGATGGAAAATTAGTGTTTTTAATGTAAAGTCGCAAGCCTGTCCATTTTAGGGTGTCTACAGTTAGGTGGTATAATTTGGAGTTATTTTATTTACTTAAAAGTTTGTTTATTTCACTTTGAAACTATTTAATTTACTACATGCAGCATAAATTTTATGGTATGTAATTTTAAAAATTTTTGTTTATTATTCTATATTAATATTTGACTTGTAAATAATTCTTAATTTTGAAATAATTGATTATGATTTTTGTTAATTCTATACTAAAAATATTAAAAGACTGCAATAAATTGTTATATTAATTATTTATAGTTATAATATTTAATATAATTTAATTACAAGTTACAATTTAGAATTTATTCCATCTAATGCAAAGATAAATAACTAAAATTAAAAAGATGGATATTTTTTATTTTAATAAATATAAAATTTGAGTTACTAAATTTAGAATAATTAAAGTTAAAAAAATTACACCACATAGTATTGGTTAAAATTTTGTAATAGAGGCTGAATTTTCTATGAAAGAGAAATCATGTTTATTAATTGATGATTAGGATTTACTATATATGAATTTTTTTAAGATAATTTTAAGATTATATAAAAGTGATAAATTAATTGACTCTTGAAATAGTTATTTCTAAAAATTCCTTTTACCTAATTCAATTATTTCACTCGTTTTTCAGGTTGGAATATTTCTGCACAACATGGGAGCATTTGCAGGTGGAATAGTCATTGCACTGATTACCTGTTGGCAAATTGGATTACTGATACTGGGTTCAGTGCCCTTGATGCTTATAACTGGTCTAACATATGGATATTTCTTTAAGAGGCTTGCAATAAAGAACATGTCCTTGTATGCAAAAGTTGGCTCTGTTATTCAGCAGGTGGAGTTAACAGCTCTTATTTGACATTGATTCTAAATTTCAAACCCTTACATAACCATAACCTGTATTTGTTTCAAGTGACTTAAAAGCTAATGCAGACACCATTGCAGGCAATCAGCCAGGTGAGAACTGTTTATGCTAGTGGGGGAGAAGCAAAAGAAGAAGAAAACATCTCCTTGGTTTTGGAAGAGGCCATGAAAGTGGGCTTACTCTCTTCTCTAGTAAGAGGTGTTGGTTTGGGGTTGATATTGGCAATCATTAACTGTTCTTGGGCAGTTGCCCTGTGGTTTGGAGGTAATCTCATTTCACACAAAACAGTAACACCTGGTCAGGTTATCACAGCAGTCTTCTGCATTATTTTTTCTGGCATGTAAGTATTCATTCTTTAGTTTTACTTGGCAGCAAAATGAAAGATAAATAGTACTCTATCATTGGGCACTGAACTAACATTGCTGTTTTCAGGTCTTTAGGGGAAGCTCTACCAAGTCTTCAAATTTTTCATAATGGTAGACTGGCTGGAAGAAGAATATTTGACATGATTGAAAGAACACCAAAAATAAACATCTGGAAGTCCAAAGGCAAAAGTCTTACAGAGGTCAAAGGGGAAATAACATTTGAGAATGTTGGTTTTTTTTATCCCTCACGCCCAACCATTTCAATATTCTCAGACCTGTCGTTCACAATTTCAGCTGGAAAAACAATGGCCTTAGTAGGAAGTAGTGGATCTGGTAAAAGCACTGCAATCTCTGTCATTCAACGATTCTATGATGTAACATCAGGTACTACCTATTAGTTCTGTTTCTTCTTATTTTATTTTTTCAACAAGTGACTTATCGTACAATAGGGGAGAAGCTTGGTAGTTGAGCACTCTAACTTTGAACTTCTTAAAATGCTATGTAGAAATTTCAAATCACTCCCAAATTTTTTACAGCAGCTTACATGACAGATCCCCTGCATATAACTAAGGTTTCAGGGCCACATCATCAAATATGATACATCACATCATATGTTTTTTGGCAAGGTGTTCAAAAAGACCCCACAAAAGAAGAGAGGCTGATACTTGTATCCTAAATCATATTTTATTAATGGGCTGATGCCAAATCACACTTATTATTTCTTTTTAGGTCTAAGGAATCTATTTGATTTGATTATATGTAGTCATTGTCAACACTAACAACTTTGAGTCACAACTATTAGTACAATATTATTAGAAATATTAGATATTATATCAACCCGTACTATAACAACTAATAGAACCTGCTCAATTGATAGGTCCTCTCCCTAGAGTGGCTTGATGGATAGGTGATTTGACGGAAAAAGAAATCACTAAAACAGAAAATACCCCAGCTTCATGTGCCATCCCAATATCATTGTGTTGCCATTAATTTTTTTTTGTATGCTTACACAATCTTGGGTAATTTTGTACTTGATCTTGGAATAACTATCTGATGATTTTGATTTGTGGCTATAATAATTCTTTTCAGGTCGGATTCTTTTTGATAGTGAAGACATAAGAGATTTGAATTTAAGATGGTATAGGATGCAAATTGGATGGGTAAGTCAAGAACCTATTCTGTTTCGTTGTAGCATTAAGGAAAACATTCTCTATGGGAATCCCGATGCTTCCATGGTTGAGGTTGAAGCTGCTGCTGAAGCTGCTAATGCTAACACTTTCATAAAATCCTTTCCAAATGGCTATGACACACAGGCAAGTTGCAAACCTGACATCACAGAAATTTCATAAAAGTCTGACAAAGGTTTGAAATATAATTTTTTGTGTCTGACACAAAAAACTCAATCTTCTTTCAGGTCGGTGAAAAAGGAATCCAGTTGTCGGGGGGGCAGAAGCAAAGGATTGCAATAGCTAGAGCTATCCTGAAAAAACCAAGTATATTGATATTTGACGAAGCCACAAGTGCACTTGATCCAGAGTCAGAGAAAATTGTTCAATCTGCTCTTGAATCCGTCATGGTTGGGCGTACCTCAGTTGTGATTGCCCACCGTCTATCTACAATCAGGCATTCTGATTGCATTGCATTTTTCTGCAAAGGGAAAATTACTGAGATGGGCACTCATGAAGAATTAGTTTCGAATGGTACAGCAGGAGATTATGCAAGGCTTTTGAGTCTGCAAGAGACCAGTGTAGAAGAGAAAAATGCCACAGCTGAATGGTTTGATGAAACTACTACCTTTAAGATTTCAGCAGTTATCTTTAATGTAGTCAGGTTGACTTTGAGCAGACAACAAATGCTTGATCATGCTAGTTCAATGATTCAACATTTCTTAGCCTTTGTTGTTTACCTTATTTGGGTATTAGTGTAACATCTAAACTAAAAGTCCATTTTGCAGCATATCAGAAAACCTGCAAGATCAGTCGTCCAACTTGCATGAGCTCTCGGAGAGCACAGGTTTTGAACAAGAAGACTTAACAATTTTCTCCAGTAACGCAACTGAAGCCGAAAAGGATAGAAGAGGATTGAAAAACAAGTTGAAGAAAGGATCATATCTCGATTCTTTAAGCCCAAAGACCTTTGCAGTTTATAGAAAATTAACAGGACCAAACTTGCCTTCTTTCTTTATAGGAACTACAGGAGCCATATTTGCAGGCACTGTGAATCCTCTATTTGCTCTGGTTCTTATGGAAGTTGTCGCTATTTACTTTGAAACTGATATCCACAATATTCAGAAAGATATCCAAAAATGGGCAATTGTGTGTGCGGGATTAGGCATTGCAGCCCTTTGCACCAGCATTCTTCAATATTTCTTCCTTGGAAGGGCAGGAGAAAACTCTTCAAAAACTTTTCAAGTGGAAACATTTCAAGGTATTCTTCAAAATCTTCACATACTGCTATTAAATCTAAATAGCTAAGGCGGTGTTAAAGACTTCACAAACTCTGAATTCATGTCACATGTTTCTTATGCAAGCAAACTTCTCCTGAAGGTAAGGTGATGTTGAAAAAAAACTTCAGCAGACCCGCAAAACTCCCTGATTTCATTTTATAAAATTGGAGTTTGCTCATAAGAATTGGACCCCCAAGTTCTAATTTTTTATGGAAGCTAAAGACTATATGCTAACTTTTGCAGCTATCATGAAGAATGAAGTAGGATGGTTTGATCGGGAGGAGAACGGGAGCTCTTCAATCACAGCAAACATCTTAGCAGATTTTGTTATAGTAAAAAATACCATTAGTGACTACATTCCATCATTGTTCCAGTGCCTTACATCAATTATAATGGCCTTAATTATTGCCTTTTTGCTCGAATGGCACATGGCTTTGGTCACAGTCTTAACATTCCCAGTTGTTATGGCTGGAGGCTCAATGAAGGTCAGACTCAAGATTATTATGAACCCAATGTTTTCTCTGCCATTATAAAAGCTTTCAAGCTTCACATTTTTCTCTTTCTTGATTGTAGGACAAATTTCTAAAACAAGGCTTAAGTGGAGATCTCAGAGAACTCCATGAACAAGCCTGCAACATAGCATATGAAGGAGTAGGAAACATAAGGACAGTTGCATCCTACTGTGCAGAAGACAACATCGTCGGGTCTTTCAAGAAGCATCTGACAGAGCCGCTTAAGAAACATTTTGTTATGGCTAACAAAATGGGAGCTGTCTTTGGGATTTCCCAGTGGGCCCTGTTCTCTGCAAACGCATTAAGTCTCTGGTATGGCTCTTTGATGGTAAAACAAAACACTGCTCCCTTTTCCACTGTATTGAAAGTCTTCCTAGTCCTGGGATGGACAGCATATTTTCTCTCAAAAGCCCTAACACTGCTGCCTGACATACAAAGAGGAGCCTCTGCTGCTTCTAGCCTCCTCAAACTCAAGGACCGCAGGACAAAAATCAACCCTGACAACCCTAGTGCTATAACCCTACAAGAGCTCAACGGGAAAATCGAGTTCCAGAATGTGGTTTTTCATTACCCATCCAGACCCAATTATACAGTGCTCTCTGGAATTGATCTCTCAATAGAATCTGGAATCTTGGTAGCATTGATAGGCTCCAGTGGTTCAGGAAAATCATCAATGCTGTCTCTGCTGCTAAGATTTTATGACCCTAACAGTGGCAGAATTCTCATCGATGGAACTGACATAAAAACAATGAATCTGAGATGGCTGAGAAGACAGATAGGGATGGTTTTTCAAGAGCCAGTGCTATTTGCAACCTCCATCAAAGACAACATATTGTATGGCAATGAGCATATGAATGCAAGTGAAGCAGAAATTGTTGAGGCTGCAGTGTCTGCCAATGCTCATGAATTTATCAGCAATTTGCCAGATGGGTACAATACAACGGTCGGTGGTGGGGGTTCTCAGCTTTCTGGAGGGCAGAAGCAGAGAATTGCAGTGGCGAGGGCGTTGCTGAGGAAGGGAAAGATCCTTCTCATGGACGAGGGAACCAGTGCATTGGACTCTGAGTCTGAGCAAGGAGTACTGCAGGCTATTGAGCAGGCTGTAAGAGAAGGAGGTTGCACTTGTATCAGTGTGTGCCATCGATTGGCTTGGATGAATGTTGCGGATAAAGTCTTTGAAATTCAAAATGGAAAACTCCTAACTACGACTGCCCCTGTTGCACAGGGGAAAGAAAATGCATTGTGATTCATCCACTGTTATACTTGCACAAGGGCAGAGGGCCGGATGCTGCTGCTCGGCCCTATGCTTTTCTTCACATGACATATGCTCGCTTATGTGTAATTAGCCACTGCACCTTGTAACACTTTTTTTTTTTTTCATAACTCCCTTGGTAACACTTTACGTTTTAGTTTGCTGGATAGACATTTCAATTACACCTTTGTGTGCAATCCAGGGGAGTGTACCATGATTTTTTTTTTTTTTAATGAGAGTTTAAAAATATATCATTTGTTCATTCTCATTAGCTATTTAATATATTTATAACTTTTTTTTGGTTGGAATTTTGTTTCAAAGAAGACTATGAGAGAGGACAATAGTCATAATAGGAAAATCACTTAAAAAGAGAGTCATCTTTCAATTTATCCCTTTTTTTTAATCTTTTCAAAGTTCCTAACTCACCAAAAATCTATTCAATTTATTCATTATTGTTAAAACTATGTATTAATAAAATTGAAAGTAAACCATGTATATAATAAAATTGAAAGTAAATATTTAAATTTGAGCTAAGAAATATGGAAAATAAATGAGCTGAATGTATTAATATCTACCGTGGTGAATACATATTTTTGTTGTATTGTAAATTATTTGTTTTATGTTTTAATGAGAAAAATATGAAAGAAACAAAATATGAACTTCTGAGCTAAGCATTTTATTTTTCTTCTATTGAAATATAATAGACAATTATAAACATTTCATATTTTTTAAAATTTGTAAACTTCAAAGAATGATATAAACTTAATTAACATAACATAATATTCTCTTTAAAATTCAAAAGATAATTTTGATGAATTATAATCAAATAATTTATTGAAGATCTTTGATTTGAAGCTCATTATGGTGGATGAGTTTCGCCCTCCTAGGCTACTCTGATTCACTCTGATGGGGGTGAAGTTGCAATTCAAATTCCCTTTCTATGAATACATGTTATACTTTCTTCTGAATTCAAGCTCTTAGGTTTCAAAAATTTTAAGTTGAATATTTTCATGTTAGTAATGGTTATTATGTGGGTTTGGCTCTTTTGCAATAATTTTCTTTGGGGGTTATGTTGGTTTGTCTTACTCAGATTTGGTTATTCTGTTTCATCTTGTTGGTGTTGGGCTTAATATTAAAAATTGTTCTTTCAAACTATATATATGATTAATATTTGCTTGTGAATTTGTGTGCATGGTTCAGATTTACTCCTCATATTTAGTAGGATGGTTTGGGTCTAATCTCCTTTGATTTTCTTGATTCATGGTAATGAACACAGGGATACCTATTGGTTTTTGGATTACATGAACTTGATGGAACTATTTATCGACTTATCTCATATATATTGGATGGTTCTTTTTTTTTTTTTTTTCTTCATGTTCTTTTATTCATCTGGATGAACTGGCACTAACTCTATAGGTTGTTTCATTCAGATGGCTATTGTTACATGCCTGGGAGTTTTCTAAATATTCCCCACTTATGGGTGGGTTGCGAAATGACCATATTTGCTTCAATATTTTTATAATTATTCCCTGTGTGGTATTGGTTACTCATTGAATGATAGCCTATGGGTTTCAATTTATTGGAATTATTTGCTCGATATACTTATAAGGCAGATTTCATCATTCCAATGGTACGCAATTTGTGTTTGTGTGCGCATTTATTGGCAGTACTACCTATCACTTATGGATTATTTATTTCTATATTTGAGTGCTTTCCCTTGTATCATATTTGTGGTCTTTTCATCTTCCTGCATTTATATTGGGCTTGTTGTGGTACACCTACTTGGTGTTTTCTCCTCTATTGTTGTCTTTTCAATCTTCTGAGGTTTACTCTGAGAATTAAATGGGGTTTTTTGACATCTACTATGGGTGGTTTGGTCTCATTGTTTACCTTTTTGTATTTGGTCGATGTTTTGGTTTTTCATTCCTCTGTGTCGAATCTGCTTCTGCTTCCAGCCATCGTTTGCAATCTAAATCATTGGGGTATTTATTCTATCTTTCTATTTTATTTTCTTCGCGACTTTGTTTGGGTTTTTCAACTGCTAATTAGCATTTTGGTGGGGTTCTCTACTTGTCTCTATTCTTCTTATTAGTTTGTATTTCAGTCTTCATTCACAAAGATAAGAATACATTCTACCTTTTGGATCACAGGAGAATCTTTTGTATTAGTAAAAGACATATACAGTTCCACTAACAAGTTTTTGTGTACAATTTTCTTCATGTTATACTTATTTCTATGTTACTTACAGTGATCTTAGGCTTTGAAAAGTGATAGTTTATGCAAGTAATGTTATACTTATTTCTTTGTTACTTACAGTGATCTTAGCCTTTGAAAAGTGATAGTTTATGCAAGTAATACTATTTTTTTTTTTTAAAATGTTGGGATGTTATCTGTTTCGATCTTTTAATGGCTATTGAAGAATCTTGAAGGGAAGGGTATGTCTTAAAAATTTCAACACAACTTATCTTACCTTGATTCCTAAAGTTAAGGTTCCCCAAACATTTGTGTATTTTAGGCCTATTTTCCTTTGTAATTCCATTTATAAAATCTTTACTAAAGTAATTTACATAAGATTAAAGTCGTTGATTCCCAGAATTATTTCCCCTCATCGGGTTGGTTTCGTTCCAGGAAGGGAAACTTCTTATGGTCCCTTGGTTGCACTCAAAGTTTTGCATTCCATTGAATCATATCATATTCCTTCATTTGTGGTTAAACTTGATATAATGAAATCTTATGATAAGGTCCGTTGGTCTTTCCTATTGAAAGTTCTTTGAAAATTTAGATTCTCTGAGAATTGGTGCAAATGGATCAAGAATTTCCTACCAGGAGCATCCTTTTTGGTCATTATAAATGGTGCTCCCTCAGGATTTTTCCTTGCCTCTCCGGGGGTTCGTCAAGGTGACCCTATTTCTCCTTTCTTATTCATTATTGTGGTTGAATCTTTTAGCAGGTCAATTCACAAGCATAAACATCTTTCTGATTGGAAAGGTCTGAAAACTCCAAACACAGATATAGAAATTACACATAATTTCTTTGCGGTTGATACTCTAATTTTTGGTAGTTCCTCCATACATGAGACCAAGTGTATAAAGGAGACTTTGGATCTTTACTCTTTTGGTTCTAGTTAGGTTATCAATCCTTTAAAGTCTAAATTGTATATGTTTTTTACACCGAATATTATTCAACATAAAATTATGAGCATTCTTTTATTTTCCTTGGAAAAACTCCCTTCTACTTATCTCAGGATTGCCTTCTTTTTTGGTCAAGTCAAACCTTCATATAGGGATAGTGTCATTTCTAGGTTGAAAGTAGAATTTCAGCTTGGAAAGCTCGATGACTATCATTGTCTGGAAGAATACTTCTAGTTAAAACTATGCTCGCTGCCATTCCCAACTACTATATCTCAGTTCTTCAGGCTCCTAAGTCAGTTAATTCTCATATGGAGAAAAATTATTCGCTCTTTTCTATGGAAAGCTAATATGTCTAATGAAAAGAAACTTCCTATTATCTCATTGCAGAAAATTTCCACTAATAAATCCTCAGGGGGTGTTGGTCTACACAATATAGCAGTTAGGAATAAATTATTTAGAGGTAAGCTTGTTTGGAATATGTATTTCAAGCCTAATACTCTCTGGTGTCAGATCATGCAAGCCAAATATATAGATTCTTCTAATCGAAACAGGATTTTTACAATCTCTAATCCCCCTAGGGGATCTCCTACATGGAATTTCATGATTTCTTCTAGGGAGGTAGTTTCTAATTTCCTGTCTTGGCAAGTTCATTGTGGTGAAAACGTGCTATTTTGGAAGGATTATTAGAACGGATTTCCTCCCTTGAACTCCTTGAACTCTTTATCAAAAGCAAGTGACATTTTCATCCTCCATTGGGGGGAGAAGTTGGTAGATTATATCGATCATGTTGACATTTTTTCTCATAAGGTCAGTTGGAAAGATCCTTCTTCCCTTCCCATATCATTAGTAAAAGCTCGAGAGTTTAATTTCATTCTTTCAAATAGATCTGTCTATTTGAGTAAAGACAGTGATAGATTGTTATGGTGTCCTTCTAAAAATGGGAAGCAGTTTGTTAAATATGTTATAAGGCTATTCAACACATAGAGAATCAAAATATATCGCATCGGGCCTTTGCCTTCTATTGGAATAAATCAATCCTTCCTAAAGTAGGGGTTTTCTCTTGGCTTGACCTCTAGAATAGAATCCATACTAATGATAGATTGGTAATGTTACAAATATCTCTTCCTTTCAATTGTGTTCTTTGTGGTGATTTTTTGGAATCTGTGGATCATCTTTTTGTTCAATGTATCTTTGCATCTCAGTGTTGGTCTTTTTTTATGAATAATTTGTCTATTTATTTTCCATGTTTTCCTTTGTCCTGGTCTTTGGCATTCCATTTTAACACCCAATATCCCTTCTAAAAATTCTTCTCTTTGGCCCTTTTATCATGCAAAGATTTCACTTGCAGTTGTTTCTTAGCATTCTAGCTTTGTGCATTTCTTCTAATTTCATCTAGTTCTGCAAGTTGATCCATCCTATCCTCCATGAAATTTATGTCTTCTAATTGTTCTTCCTTGTGAAATTTATATACGGAAAGTAAGTTGTTTAATGGTAATCTATCATGTTTCCTATAGACCAATTCATGAGGAGCAAACCCTGTCGACTTTTTGATTGTTACTCTATCTACCCAAAGTGCCAGAGGCAATTTGAAGTCCCATGTCCATTTGTTATTGCTTAACATTCTCTTTATGGTTTTCATTATATTCTTGTTACTTGACTCTGCCTGACCATTTCCTTGTGGATGGTAAGGGGAAGAGTATGACAAACTAATACCATAAGTATTGCAAAAGTTAGAGAACTCCTTAGATCTAAAATACATGTCATAATTACAAACAATCTTGCAAGGAACACCAAACCTTGTTAGTATATTCTTTGTTAGGAATTTTACCACCAAACCTTGTTAGTATATTCTTTGTTAGGAACACCAAACCTTTCTAGTAGCTTGTCTAGAGGGTATGGCCTCAACCCATTTAGTAAATTAATTTGTTGCAACTAAAATCCATTTGTGTCCTCGAATAGAAACATCAGAAATTTTACCAATGAAATCTATCCCCCACATTTGAAATGGCTCTTCAGTGGACAAATTTTTAATGTGTAATGCACCATCATATTTTAGTTTCCCTGAAAAATTTTGACAAGCCTCAAATTTTTTAACATATGTTTAACAATATGTAAACACATGTGGCTAATAATACCCAGCATGTAATACTTATGGGCATTGGTTCTTGCTGAAAAGTCGCCACCACATACTCCATCATGCAACTCTTTCAATACTAAATCTGCTAGGTACATATCTAAAAAAAATAAAAGTACACCCTCTCTATTTTTCCAATATAGGTCATCTTATATCAAAACATACCTAGATGCTTGTAACTTTATTGTTCTTTTTTATTATCATTCAACCCTTCTTGACATTTCATGTGCTTTAAGAAATATACTATATTAGTATACCAAGGACATTTCTCAATACTCACTATTGATTTATTAGAGTTCACCTGGTTGACTTGAAATGCCTCAAAATTTGATTCAACCTTCAGTTTAGCGAGACCATGTCCTCTAACCAATTTTTTTATTCGGATCTCCATGTCAAACAAATGGATCTGATTCACCCATCTGCATCTCCTGCTTATAACCTCTGACTACCTAAATATATCCTTAATTGTTGCATTGGGTACATAAGTTTTCACCTTTGCCCCTACCAAGTACGGCCTAAAAGATTTTACTGGTTTGACAAGGGCATAAGTTTTTTTTTCATTTATGTCATAATTCAATTATGTTGCTTGAAGAGTTTTACTGAAAAATGCTATTGGTTGTTCATAACCCTCATCATTTTTTTTAACATGACAACAGCAATAGTATGATAAGAGGCAAAGGAAAATAACTGAAATGGTTTGGAGAAGTCAGGTGTTTTAAGGAGTGGGGATTCCTTGATTTCTTTCTTAATATTAGCAAATGCCTCTAGGGCCTCATTCATCCATTTAATATTTGCACCCTTCTTGAGCATCTTGGCAATAGACTTAACAAATTCTGAGAAATTTGGGACAAATCTTCTTACAAAGTTTATTTTCCCAAAAAAAGACTGGATTCCCTTCACATTTTTAGGGACCTGGATTTTATCTATAGCTGCGATCCTTTCTGGGTCTAATCTCACACCATCTTTTGATACAATGTGTCCAAGTAACTTACCTTTAGTTGCTCCAAAATGGCATTTCTTTGGGTTTAGAGATATCCCATATTCCAGATCTTTTTTAAATATTTGTCCAAATGTTTACGGTGCTCCTCTGCCTTCTTTGAAAATGCAATCAAATTATCTTGATATACAACCATGATGAGATCAATCAGGCCATCAAAATCCACATCCATCACCCTTTGAAATGTTACTCCTGCATTAGTTAACCCAAAGGGCATCCTAGCATAAACATATTTTCCCAAAGGAGTGGCAAAAGTTGTCTTGTATTGCTTTGAATCTTTAATCTTCACTTGGTTGTATCCTGAAAATCCATTCATAATATTAGACAATAATTCATTCCCAGTAACTTCTATAAAAGAGCCTCCATATTAGGTAATGTGTAGTTATCTTTCAAAGATGATACATTCAAATTTCTAAAATCAACACACAACCTTATATGTCCATTTTTCTTTCTAACTGGGACCAAGTTTGATACGCATGTAGAATGTCTTATAGGCACTATTATTCTTGCATCCCTTAATTTGACAAGCTCTTCCCCCATTTTAGGGGCTAATATTGGGTTTATAAGACGTTGTCTTTGCCTAAAAGGCTTTGTATTTGATTTTAAAGGGATTTCTTGTTGAAATAAGTCTTCACAATAAGCCTTAAGCTCATCATATGACCATGCAAAAATATGTCTATATTTTCTTAATAAGGCTGTCAAATCCGCCTTAATCCTTGGAGTGAGCATTTTTCCTATGTATGCTTCCTTTGGAGTATGATCATTTCCCAGGTTGATCTTTTCAACTTCTTCATGTTGTTCAACCATCCTACCCACCTTAAGACTTTCTTTCTCATTAAAAACTCCTTCAAGTGCTACCAAGCCTCTAGGAATTTTGTTTGTCTTTAGTTGCACAACTTCCTCTCCAAACAAAGTTTCTTTGTCATCTTGACTCTCTACATAGTCATCCCAATCTATGCTCTGATCCTCATATCTATCTTTGTTCATCATAAATTTGAGAAAATCTTTGTCATCTTTGAATACCTGCCAATTCTGCACATTGTCAGAAATTGATGGCCTATTCTTCATCTCCACCTGCACAATCTCATCAAAAGGAATACCAACCTGCCTAATGGGTAAATTAGCCAACAGGACTACAAGAGAATTCCCTGATCTTTCTATCCATTTGATTGAAAATACATAAAAAAAATTCTACTAAGTCCCATACTAAATTCATGTATTGTTTTAATCTAGGATTCTTAGTTGTGAAATTATTTCTGACTTGAGAAAAAATTAAATCAGAGTCACCATATATGGAAAGCATCTTAATACCATAAGATTTTGGAATTTTTAAACCAAGGATTAGTGCTTCATATTCTGAAATATTATTAGTACATTAAAAATTCAAAAAGAAAGAAATTTTAAAAACCTTACCACATGGAGATATAAAAGTGATTTCAGCCCCATTACCTTCCTTACTGCATTATCCATCAAAAGTCATTTGGCAAAGCTCTTCTTGATTCTCCTGCAAATGCACTTCAATGGGGCTACTAAATTTTAGTGTTGGTTTAGTGATGCTCACCTGGAAAGTATCCATATCTAAATGGCAGAAGTTTATTGTCTCCATCAAAATGTCTTCATTGATTATATATGGGGATCTTGGCTCCCTATTGATCCTTACCTCTCTTCCATCCACAAGAATAGTAGCATAAGACAAATCTAATTGAATATGAACACCTACTAAATTTGACCGCTATCTAGATAAAAACATTCCATAGCAGGAACTTCTACAACAGTAATATTAGTTTTGTATGATACTTCTGGACAAGCAGGAAATTTAAATTCTACATTTTTTATAATACCAACAACAGGTATAGACCTATTGTCCATGGCATAACATCTTCCATAAGTTGTGTCAACCTTCATTCCAAGCTCCTTCATAACTTCTGAGGGCATGATATTAACTATTGCTCCTGAATCTTTCGTACAATTCTTAACCAATTTATTGTTAATCATCAAAGTGAGATAAAAAGGATCAACTTGTGTTCCATTTTGAGCAATAGTAGTTCCTAAATAAACCATTGGTGGTTCTTCATTTACTAGTGTCTGATTAGATTCCTCTTTAAAAACATTACCTATATTAGACAATATTTTCACAACCTCATCTTTGTATTCAGATATTTTCATCATCTCAAATAAAGGAATAGAAATTTTCACTTGAGATATAGAATTTGATATAAAATAACTACTATTGGGAGTATTTTTACTGACCATTGGTTTCTCTTTTGGCTTTGTTAGTTTGGGAGCTTAATGATGATCTACCTGTTGACCTAGTTTTGCAGTATCATCTTGGTCTTTAGTGTGTCTGGTTGGCCTACCTTCTTCTTTGGTACTTTGACAAATATTCCATTAGGTTTCCCTTTATCATCATTTATGGTTCTATTCCTCAGCTTGTAATTACTCCTTTCTTCCTCAATTTCTGCAATAGTGTATGCTTCATTTTCCTCATATGTTAGCTTTCTAATCACTCTTAACTCCCCTTGTTTCCTATCACATTGATATATTCTATTGAGATCATCATGGAATGCATATTCCTCATCAAAAGAGAAATAATCATCTCCCCTCCATATAGGTTCAAATGAGACATTATTTATTGTGAGTTGTCAGTCATCACTGTGATCTTCACCCTCTTGTAATTTCTGAGCCACCACACAGTTATCAGGGGAATGTGGCAATGTGCAAGCTTCACACAAAGGATCTCTCTCCACCAAATGGTTACTTCTTTTCAGTGGATCAGGTGTTTCTTTAGCATAGTTTTTCCTTTCAGGTTCACCATCCTTCCAATTTGTATTATAGGGCATATCTTGGAGTCTCAATCTATCATTTTTAGGGAATGATGGCCTATCATTCCTTCCCTATTTCATCTTCAGATCCTTTAATGTGTTCATAATTTCTTTAAGATCATCCTTTTTAGGGGCCTTTGGATTTTATAACTTAGTGTCATTTTATTTATTTATTCTCCCAGTGGCTTTTCTATCATTCTCAATAGTAGTGGCAACTTTGAAAGCTTGTTGTTGTAATGTCACTAGTATATGTCATCTGATCTCATAATGTATTTTACTATCAAAAGGACTTAAATAGAAATCAATCAAGAAAGAATCAATAGGTCGTATATCTCTTGGTATTCAATTTAAGACTTAATTAAACCTTTTATTGAATTTTACAACTGATTCATTGAAATTATTTTTAATGTTGTTCAATTCATGAGATGCGAAAGATGTATCATTATGGTCACCAAACTATTCAATGAATTGATTTACAAAGTCACACCAAATTGAGATAGATCCATCAGGAAATCCCCTATACCATTCAACAACATCTTCAGTTAATGAATGGACAAACAACTTCATGAAAACATCCTCATTGTTTTCCTCTAATTCTTCAATAATGTTTTTTAAATTTATGGTATGTTGCTCAGCAGATTCCACTCCATTCCCTGAAAATTTTGGAATGTCATTTCTTAATTTTTTATATATAGGGTTTGTGTACCCAACTATCCCATTGAATCTATTTTCCTATATCTTTCTATCACCATAGGTTCTCTTCTTCATTGGCCCATATTATGGCAATTCCCATTATGCCCTCTAGGAATTTGGTGATTTGTGCCCCGGTGATTTCGATTATCTCTATATTGATCTCTCATGTTTTTCTGCCTTGGATTACCTCGATTATGATTTTCTCCCTTGTTTGGTTGTCTCCAATGGCCATCATTTTCATTTCCATTTTTGTTTCTCTCACAACTTCCTCTTCTTTCATGTTCAAACAATAGATTATCATGATTGTTGTTAAAAACTTGATCTCCATTTTTTCTATGTGGAGGGTTATATTTTGGCACTTGATCCCTTTTTGGTGTTATCATTTCTCTTATTTTTTCTTCATTATCATTATCACCAGTTATTGAGATTAAATCACTTCCTTTTATCTCTAACATATCCAAGACCTCACTAGGAAATCTTCTCAAAGCTTTAGAAACCTTTGGATTCCTTCTACCATATTCGGCCAAATTACTTAACATACCATATATAGCCTGATCTTCCTAATCGTAGTCTTCTATCTCTCCTTCAGCCTCTTTCATTATATTTTGATCTTCTAGGTCTTTGAATCCAAAGGAATTATGATTATCTTCAAAATTATTCAGATCTCCTGATTGGTTTTCTTCATTGAAATAATTTTTCTCCCTATCAGGGAACCTCTTGTGTCCAATGTACAACATATCTGAAACTTGTTTTCTTCCTTTTCTCAGAGCTCTACTCAGATCTAATTCTGGTTGATCTCGATGCAAGGATCTTCTACCCCACATGAATAATTAGTATAACAAAATTAGTTTACCAAAATATAACTGCATCAAATTTTTTGAGTTGCCACCTTCTTGCCAGAAGAAAAATACTTACTGTCTTCTGAGTCCTTTCTCCTAGTAGAGTCTATTATATAACTAGAGATTCTGGAAAAAATTATGAACAATCCCCAGCAGAGTCACCAAATATCTATTGGTGCTCAAATAACAAGATTGGATTTCTTATGGACTTTTCAATCCAATGTTGGGAAACCCAAGTGATTTAGCCAACTAACAAGTCTCAACCAAAGGCAAGGTTGGAACTTCTGCAATTCTACCTCTGCAGGACCAAGGCTGGTAAGCCTATACCCCAACCTTAATCTTTTGGTTGGAGTTTTTTTATAGCATATCGAATACACTTCAAACCCTCTCTCTCAAGTATGGCAAGGGCACTTGAAACAAATCAAACTGTAATCAATACAACATAAACTGCAAGACTAAAACTACTTTGTTTTAATTGTAAGAGTGCTTTGAAAATATGTGCTTAGAATAAAATGAATGATAAAACAATACTTTGAACAATGCATCAAATGACTATAATCCAATAATTAATAAGACTAGTGCCTATTTCAACTTGGGCAATAGAGTCAATCCAATTTCAATCCTATGTACAACCTTGCAAGACAGTATATATTCCAACACCATCAACTATTTAAATGTTATAGATGCAGAGAAATCAAGCCTGTTTATACCCTTGATAGTTCAAATGAGTTTAACTCCCCTAGTTAGGCTACCAATTGAACAAGAAGCTGGAAACATTATCTTTTCACGAACTCCTTGATAATCAAACAAGGATATAAGACATAAAATATCTGCACAAGCATTGCAAGAATAGAAAAAATTCCTTCAATAATTGAAAGGGACTAATTGAAATGAATTAGAATTTATTACCATAAGTGAAATAGAAAAACACTTATCTTTTATTGACTTTGAAATAATAGTACATTTGAATTCATGTTGTAGTTGTGATCAAATTCTAGAAACTAGGAATAATCTCTCTTTCACATGATCTTGGAATCCTCATTTGTATTAATTCCAAGGGATGCGTACAAGCTTCAGACCAATGTGTCTCTTCATAACTAAAACCTAACCCTAAGATCAACAACTAAACATCATAGTTACAATGCAAAGACTAAACAATTAAGAAATAATTTTCATCATTGTTTGAAAACGGTTGCCGACCATCGAAATTCATAATAATAGTCGCTAGAAAATCATTTGTGATTTATCTGAGATAATTTAAATAATGATTATATGTTATGATCATTATGGTTCTTTGATCACATGTTCATCCATAGACAACCATATATACTATGATTCATAATGGATATCATCAATGGTATCCCGAATAGCTTCAGTGTTAAGAACAAAATCACCGACGGTTTCGACCGTCCTCTGGCATTCTCAATCCTTGTAAAGATTCCTTCAAGGACGTCTACATGTGATCATATTTCTTAGTCTTTGAAGATCACATTATCTCATCAGTAGATAGATCCATGGTACTCTCCATCCTCGAAACCCTACATGGAAAATGATAACCTCGTATCAAAATAATAGAGAAAACCCTAACTGACACAAAAATATAATTAATATATTAAATCGACACAAAGAAATCCATGTTGAATCGGCCACCCCAAGTATTTTATCATTTTCATAATTGAGAACACGTGTCATCATCATGTGATCCCATGATGGACAAAGAACGTTCAGATTTTTATTGTGGAATCATAGAAACCATCGATCCTCGTTGTTCTTTAATCACCGATCAAGCTTAAGACTTCTTTAAAACTCGATCACATTTTCTACATGGTTAAAACACCATCCTTGAACATATCCACGTGCTAAAAGAAAAAGCTTTAGTAGTGTGTACTTTAAATTTGCTTCAAAAATGATGTGCATCTTCATCAACCTGCTCAACCAATCAGATATTGCCATTTGTTATCCTACTATATCACTGTTCAACACTTGCAGGCCCAAGACACGTGTCATCATCGCATGATCACGCAATGGATAAATATCATTCATTTTTTATCACAGGATCACTAAAACCATCGATCCTCATTGTGCTTTAATCATCGATCAGTCTTAGAACACTTACGAGCCTGGGACACATGTTATCATTGCGTGATCCCACAATGGATAAAGATCATTTAGTTTCTGCTCAAGGAATCACGGAAATCGTCGATCCTTGTTGTGCTTTAATCACCGATCTTTATTTGGTTAATTCTTAGATCAATGTGGGATAACATTGTTGAGTACAATGCTAAAAAACACTAAACATAGCAATATTTTTTTGTGACCATGGTGATGCAAGCGATGATTTCTATGGGAGATGAGGCATAATCATAGGGATAAAATTTGTAAAAACACAATATAGATCTGCGCAAAGATACAATAATAATGAATTAACAAAAGCCTATGAAGACACATGCAATGACTATATTTATGAAGTTGAATATGAGACTAAAAGATGTTAGCGAAATATAGCAATTTAACAACAACATAATTCACGAAATAGAAGGCTGCAAAATATATAAATCACAGTGATATAGGTATAAAATATACTTCCCTGAGTTATCTAGATATGCAAATTTATCTGTAAATTGGGGTTCCACTAGTGTGTACAGTTTACGAAGCTACAAGAGGATTGATATAGTATCCTCTATGGGTAGTCGTGCATCTTTGACCTCCTTGGCCTAGTAGCTACCTCATTGGACCTAGCCTAAGCTTGTGAGGTAGCTCTAGGAATGTGGGAATTTCATATTGTTGCATAGTTGGGTGTCTTGGAACCCTTGGAAGTGTGTCAAATTCCTCTTGTGCACAATCATGTAATGCTTATTATCCTTATGATTTTGTTGTTATCAATAATACCTTATATTATACACGTGTCTATTTTATTGTAGA
Organism: Thuja plicata; assembly: GCA_018584345.1. Taxonomy (NCBI): domain Eukaryota; kingdom Viridiplantae; phylum Streptophyta; class Pinopsida; order Cupressales; family Cupressaceae; genus Thuja; species Thuja plicata. The sequence continues at coordinate 539,502 of MU226600.1, forward strand.
AAACATAATTTTTGTGCATGATTTATCCTATGTTACAAGGGCTCCTTGGTGGGGCATTACACTACTAGATTTTTATTTTTATTTTGGAGTCTCACATTGAAGACTTGAAGGACACCATTGAGGGCATAATTCATCTCCTCTTTCATGGTAGCTCCAGCCTCCTATGGAGTTGTAACATCTTATGATGGTATGGGCACAATTTCAAACCCTCCTATTCCTTCTTTTCCTATATTTCCCTCTATTGTGTCATTACTAGATTCTCAATTGTCCAACTATCACCATATGTCCATGGGTGCTGTAACTGAATCTTAGATATGATACCAAATTTAGCTTATCTACAATTGTCATACTTTGACGTTAGCTCACAAACATTTGAGAAACATATTATCTTTGGACTATGATGTGCATCAATCTTCATTAGATTTTGAATCGTCATCTTTTTCATTGTGGCATATATTGAAGTTGATGAGAAACTATCAACCCTACAACTCCCAAGAATCACCTACATGCAAACCTGTCACAGAAAGAGAGAAGCAAAAGCTATGGAGGCCAGAAACAACATATTTGTGAAAGAGGAAACATCCTCAATTGATTCAATAATAGAAATTTACAGAATACAAGATGATTCAAGATCAATCAGAATTAATTAAAAAATACAAAGAGATCAAACCTTATAAAAGGTGATAAAAATCCTAAAAAGGGGAGAAACCTAGGTTGCATGATAATAATTAATAAAGAATTAATTATTATATGCCTAAAATTTAGCTTAAGTGAACTAGAGATAATAAGTGACTTTAATAATTAAAGCAAAATGATTTAATTAATGAGTGAATTAAATTATTACTCTACAGTGTAGACCACATTATTTGTGATGACATGTAAATGATTGAATGTTTGATAATGTTAAGTTGAAGATAATGCAAGGCATTAAATTAGTTAATGGTTTGTATTGTCATTGATGTCAAATTGATATCATCTGTACGATCATGTACATAATGCCAAAGACTTCAGAGAGTCAATGGAACAAAGGTTATGCTTTCAGTAATGCATAAAAGTCAAGTATTCACTAAGTGACAGATAACACCGACGGAGTGCACGCCATCGGTAATGGAAAATAAGAAAATTCACAGTGGTACCCGATGAGCAGAAGACAGTGTTGCCCAATGAAGAAAAACCACAGGATGCCCGACGAGCTAAAAACAAAGTTGCCCAACGAGTAAAAAAATCCAATGATGCCCGACAAACATAGATCTCGAAGCTAACTGGAGTCACGCCAACGAAACTATCAGTTGTCACTGACAACTAACTGAAGAGTTGACTGACGGAACAGAGAGTTCAGAAAATGACAAAATATCTAGCTGGCAAGAGCTAAATATAGACTTTACTGGTTGCTTTCTTTGTTTTATTCGACCAGAGTTAAGTAATTGATTTAAAGAAAATTTGTACAATTGGCAAGAAGATAACTACGAGTTAAATCAGGAGTTATGCTTTAAATCAAATTGGCTGGATTGTTTTTCACGCCAAGAATCAAGAATCAAGAAACAGTGAATATCATGTCTATATAAGAGACAAGCTTAATTCATTTTCGTATCACATGAAAAGGGGATTAAGGGGAGTGAATAGAAAGAGGATGCTGAAGAGAAACTGATGAAGAATAACTTCATACAGTCCTGATCAATCAAGCTGAAGGAGAGCTAAAAAATTCTGCAGATACCGATGAACAGTGAAGCACAACATCACAGAGTAGAAAGTGTGGAGCACAAAGAATTGAATTGATACATTGATCAGAGAGGTAATGTACTTAAATAGATCTAAAAATCTGCAATTCAAAGTTGCATTAGAAACA
>MU226600.1:589946-601256 GCA_018584345.1 Thuja plicata
AATGATCAAACCTTAGGAAATATTGAAATAATTGAATTAATTACAATTTGATCAAGGAAATTGATTTGAATTGAAAATGTTGCAAAGCATTGATTCAAGAATTTGATAAAATGATAAATGGGGCCCAAAGTCCAGGCGACCATTTTAGGGTGCATACAATAGGTAGCCTCCGCTTTTTCTATAGCGGTCTCGAGCGCCTTGCAAGACTTGGACTCATCATCCACAATAGGTATATGTCTAGATGGTGCAGATGATGTAGACAGAGATGGGGCATCATTGGCCCACCGAAAGTAGTCACATCCACCACCATCCTACAATACAAATCTAAGTTAGTATTTCTATAATGATTAATATTTATTATTTGTAAACATTAAATATAGTGCTATTAACAACCTTTTTCTTATTTTTGCAAGTCCAAAATTTACGGTTCTGATTATTGTCTGTGTGTGACATCCTCAACGTGCAGCGCACTCCATCACCACAGTCACACATAGGAACATTTATCATAGCCATCACCCCTGTATCAAACAGATTTTTGTTCATTCATACTATTGAAGCAACCAAACTTAGTATTGGAGATAGATACCAACATTCATATAACAATATGACTATTTTCTATTAGTACAAAATGAAAAAGTTTCATTTATGTTGATATTAAGAATTTATACAAAACAATACAATGAAACATCTATAACATCAGATAGAAGATGGGGAAGAACAATATCCCTGAACTGAATGGTGGTGTGAAAACACACCGTTAAATAAGAAAACACAGGGAAATCCATGATCTACGCCCTTATTCTACAAACTCGGCGAGAAATCTTCTCATATCCCACTCATTCTCCCATTACTATCTGTACTGTTAGCTTTTCAATCCTACATATACAAACTAAACATGATCGAAAAACTAAAACTAGTTTATTTTTAAATGGAATGCACCAAGGAGAACCATCAGAAATATTGATTGTTTACAAACATGAACAGTAAACAATCATCAGATAGCTCATTTTTTTATCATCATATGTGGATTCTCGCACGTTTGTGTACTTTAGATTTTCTTATGAGATAGCTCATTGCATTTGATTGTGTACAAAATTTTTGCATCAACGTTTCATATCACACTTTGTGATCCATCATCCGGATGAAAGACAGTAAAATGATTGAAAGAGAGAAAAATGATTAAATTCTCTTTCAATCCTTTTTCTCTTTCATCCTGATGAAGGATCACAGAGTGTGATCAAAAATGTTGATGGAAAAAAAATCTACACAATTGAATCTAGAAGTTGTTTCAAACTTTTTTAATATCAGCATATGTGTAGTCTCACAATATCATCATACGTGTAGTCCCATAACTATCAATTTCTATTTCTTTACCATGCGACATAACTATCCTAGTGCAACAATAATAATAAATGCAATAGGTATATACATATAACATGAAACAGAATCATGAACAATACAGTCATCTACCAACACACATTTATATCACCATCTGTTCTCAAGAACTAGAAATGGACAATTCTGAGAGTACACCTTGACAATGCATTGTATTAAGCATTCATCATGTGATAATCCTTGGTGTATTACACTTAAATATGTTAATGAAACAGGACTAGAAAATTCAAGAAGAACAAAGTTTCCACCCCTTGCAATATGACATGTCTTTGTCAATCAGGTTTCCCCCTTTGTGAAGATATATGAGGAATGTGTGAAGAACTTTTGAATACAATGTTTAGGTTCAATATGTTACAAGATATCACAAAATGAACTACAACATCATGCAATCATCAGTATGTTCTAGTATAAGTTTTAAGTGCTTCCCAATATCATTAGGTCTCAAATCTTCGTTCAATGTATTTTGTTCATTTATGAAGACCTAGCTTGAACCATTGGTACGTCTAGTTTTTTGAGTAGAGGTATTATCATGTAGTTAAAAATGCAATGTATTTTTAAATATGATGACTTAGGTTAAATCATTGAATATATCTCAAAATGGTGACTTTGGAGACTAGCCAATAAAATTAGGCACTCATTGCGAGTGATCCTTATCTATTAGTCTTTTGGGACAACTACATTTCAATTAAAAAAAAGGTCCAATCAATAATGTGGTCAACAATTAGTCTTCATATATTAATCTAGGATAGCTCTACACATTCAAAAGTAGTAGTGGGGGGAATATAATAGTCACCAAGCTGACATCAAACCGACTATAACTGCAGATTGCTCAAATACTCAAAAGAAATCATCAAGTCGAATCATAATAAGGAGGAAAATATACATATCAAATATTGATGCAGAAGACGGCTCCTCTCGAGATCTCAACTTTAGAACTCAAAAACACAAACAATTATAGAAACTCCCTCCTAACTGAACATCGGATTGCAACAGAGAAACACAATTTTGTTCATATCAAATACATAAGCATACATAGATCAAATTTGCATAGATGTTATTTATATTCATGGTCTTTCCATGGCCAATATTTTTCTACACAATATCTCACTATGCTAATCCTCAGCTCTGCACATTTTAATCCACAACCTCTTTTCTACTTCTTTCTGCCCACAAAGCTCCAACTAATCCACATTTTATATATTTAGGCGTTCAACTCTCATTCCTCTGTAAAATGTTTTCCCCAAATTTCTCTATTTTCTGTTGAGTTCAAATATGTCAGACAATCCATGTGGCATATATATATTTTCAATTATGCCTACGCAGCAGTTGCAACTAAAAACAACTCCTCTCTTGATGTTTCGATAGATGCATATACCTTTCTCTAAAGCACTAAAATTTGGCGCACTCTGAAAGGATGCTAGAAAAAGGTGAACTGATATGATTGATCTTTGTTCTTTGCAATACAAATCTACATTAGTTGTATATATGAAATAGACTAATAGGAAGATTAAATTTGGTAATCGGAATTATTAGTATCTCTTTAATGCAATCCTCTCTATAGAGTCTACTAAATTGGTAATAGACGGAACTATAGGATTGAAGCATTGGAGATGGTTTTTTTCCCTTGGACAACTCCATTTTGGAGTGACAACAATTCTCTTTCGTATTCCAATATTTTCAAATTGCGTTTATACTTTGTGTGTGTACACACTTTGAGCACTTACTTTAACATGTTGTGTGATGAGATCTGAGATTTTGTAAGTCTGATAAAGAGATGTTAAATTAAGACAAAATAAAACAACCAAAAATTGAAAAGATAATCAAAAAAATATTTTTGGGTGGTGTTGATCACCAATTTGTTCACGTGTTAAATACTCATTAATAATATTTAGAAGTATGTTATAACATATCAACAATTACATCACACCATCATGTATAATCATCAAATGCATCACAACATTAAGTATAATCATCTAATGTATTCAAAACACTATTGTAAGATCACAATTGATAACATATCAATGAGTCACATAAAACATTTGGAATGTAAGTGCACTAACCATGACCTCAACAAATTATTGTTAAAAATGACAAAGTTTGAAATACATTAGCAATAATACACAAGCAACAAATTTGTATAAAGCATCTAAAGTGCACACATCTATCATCTTTCTAAAAGTTTACTCAAATTTGGCATATTCACTATAACCCTCCTAGTAGATAGGAGGGGATGATGCCAAAGAAATTTTTCCTAATAGAAAATAGAGAGCATATACTAGGGGATGATGCCAAAGTCATGATAGTTATTATGTAAATAATGTTTTGTCTACCTAATGTCAATGAAGAGTTAAGTAATGAGTTGAAATGTGTTAATAATGATATTCATCATAATTTAATAAATGTAGAAGGCCTAGTTGAACTTATGTGTCACATCAAAGTATGCCAAGTTTTAATTCACAAGCATGAGTTCCTTTACCCTCCATTCCCAATGATGAACCATTCAAAATAAGCAAGGTGATTTTTTAGTATGGGGTCAAAATGAAACAATTATGTAGAAGAACTGTACTAATGGTGTTTAACACCTTATATATACTTGCTATGAAAATATCATGTTCATATGAAGTTTTTTTCTCAATCACCAAAGGTAAGACAAGATGCACCTGAAATCAAATGGATCTTGTGCCAAATGACTACAGTCAAGTAATGCAAGAACTCTAGTCTTAGAGAGAGACAACAAAAGACTCAAAGCATTCTAGCAAATGCTTCAATCATATTTTCAAAATTGATGATGTATACATTATTATAATAAGGATATGCAACAACCCTACTAAATTGCAAGGTGGTATCCACTAATACTTTTTTGGAATCAATTATTATTGTAAAATAACTGATGTAACATAACCATGCACTTTGTCATTTATTATTGTACCATGATTCAAAGGAGTGTTATTGCATAGGCACATCCTATATTTGTGAACAACTAGGTGACATCAATTTTGAACATAATATAATAACAATAGAAGTGCAGCCTCAAAATCTGAACTTTGAACATAATATAATAACAATAGAAGTGCAACATTGACACACAGAACTATAAACAATTTTGTATCTATAAAATGTGACAAGCACAACTATAGTAGAGTGCAGCATTGGCACAAAGAACTTATAATAGATGTAAAAGGGTAAGTTATAACAGATGAAAAAATTTCAAAGACCTCTGAAAAGTCTAAATACAAAAAATAAATTTTGGTTAATGTCATAGTTATTTGGCACTAAATTTGTGAATGTGTTGGGTAGTGTGGATCATTACAATCCACCAAATGTGAATGCAATCCACTCCACTCTCTCCTCATTCATTAGCAAGAACCCTTTGGCTCTTTCACGTTGAAGCACGAAGGTGTCGTATACCTTCACGAAAACACCTCAACTCAATTCAGGGATGGATTTGAGAGCGTTATACGTGTTAAGAAAAACAACATCCTCGTCAGATTTATCCACTTTGTGGAGGTGAACATTGTCGGGGATATCTTTTAATTTCTTGACTGTTTCACAAATGACATCCAGTGAACTGGCCATACTTGCCTTTTTTCCTCTTTCCCTGCCTTTATGATGATGATGTAGGAGTTCCTTTAGCTGCAATGGACTAATTTGAATGATGCGGGTCTTCGTCCAAATCAATAGCACTGTCAAGATTTATACTGAAACCAATTTCCTCTTCATCATGCACATCAAATGCCTCTTCCATAGGGTTCCCTTCCTCACTCTCATGGGTAGTCATAGCTGCATTACCTCCAGCAATGTCATTACCAACAATTACACTCAATTCATTGAAGTTTCAGAAGGGCTACCTCTTATACACTTTGGCATTTTTGAACTCTCTCCTCTGCATGTTGGCATAAATAAATGGATTAGGTTTTGTGTTTCATTGTTAACTTTATAAGAAGGAAATAATATTTCAATCAAAACATTAGAAAGACCACCCTACCTTCAAAATATAATCCCACACACACTCCTCAGCATCCATGCATTGAGTTGCCTTATTCAAGTGAAACTGCTTGTATTTCTCAACTCTTTCATCACTCTATATGCAAGCTTCCATGTTTTCAACTTGTTTTTAAAATTTTCCTTTGTTAGATTGAGGTGCATATCCGCATTGAACTGCCTCTTAATGGTGGTCCACGCTTCTTTTTTGAATCCTCCATCTCCTTTTCTTTTGAGTTGGACTTGCTCAATGAGCAAGTCTAGAAATTTGTGTTCCATCTCTTTGGTCCATTATACCTTCTTTGAGGAAGAAGATATGTGGCTCATGTTACCAGTTTCTACCATGCTCATCATTAGTTATGTGTATGCCATGGTTTAGATCAACTGTTCACAATGTACAAATCATTCTTAATGGTGTAAGCATATTGTTGTTAATGGTTTAAACATAGAGATGGAACATATTTATATACAAATCCATAAAAGTACTTGCATACATCGGTTTACTCAAATAAAACATATTGACCCATAAAAGTACAACTATTATATACAAGTCCAATACTTCCAGATATGAAAAAAAGAAAAAGGAAACCATAATGTATATCAAAATATTTGCATACATCAGTTTACTCAAATAAAACACATTGACCCATAAAAGTACAACTATTCTCTGGATCTGTAGTCTTCCCACATTATACTTGCTATATCATCTCAAAACTGTGCCCGCTGGTCTCTATCATGCTGAGACAACCCATATGTCTAAAGCATTTGTAAATCTATCCCATTACTATCATCTTCCTCTTCGGTATCAATTTCTGATGGAACGTTATCCTCTATAGTAATGAAGTTGTGTAGTATGCAACATGCTAATACAATATGGGCTTGTGTCATGATAGAATAAGATGTGGCATGTCTAAGGATTGGAAAACACTGCTTGAGAATACCATATGTACGCTATATTGAATTTCTAAGAGAGGAGTGTCAGTGGTTGAACAACTCTTGTGGAGATTTTATTGGATTTCCTCTTGAAAACTCCTTCATGTGGTAATGTGTACACCGATAAGGAGCGAGAAATATAGGTGCATTGGGATATCCAGCATCCACTAGAAAATATTTTCCTACATAAGTAAAGTAGATTTTTAAAACTTAAAACTTTGATTGTACCCTCGAGTATATTAAACTATGAGTTGGCTTACCAAGGGGCACAACAAGTGGATCTTCTCTTGACAGATTTGAAGCTAGAACATGACTATCCACGGTAGACCCTTCCCAACCAGCAAGGCAGTATTGAAACTTATAATCAAAGGAACACACACCCATAACATTTTGTGACTGGTATATGGGCTCCATCAATAGCTCCAACACAATCCTATACCATATGATACAATCATCAATTGTATGATCAACCAATAATACGATAAGGATATAAATCCATACAATAAATTTGTTACAACACAAGAATTACCTTAAAGAACAGATCAAAATAGTCCTTGCCACTAATTTCAGGAGGAGTGTTTGGACCATGTGCTATAAAGTAATCCTTGTTGAGTGCTAAGATAGCCCTCAACACCTTATGGAAGTATCGGCTGACTGTCTCTCCTGAGTTCCCAAAGTTGTGGGCAATCTTGCAATTCCTTAGATTGTGGCCAAGGGTGTGGAGAAACATCACAAGTTGTTCTTCTAAATTCAAGTGTATCGTATCTGTCAAGCTTCCTTTCAGCCTTAGGATACTAGCTAGATGAAAGAAGGCTCCCCTTCTCATGTGAATCTAATCATGACAATCCACATTATTGGAATGAATAACCATTCTGTAAAAAGAATTTTCATTTCTAATTTGTTTACCCATTTGTGCACTGCCTTCTCGGGCGGACACTACTTTGGCTATAGAAAGTAAAGAAAGAAGAGTTGTGAGAAGACGAGTGTATGTGGTCTCCATAGCTATGCATCCTAGAACATCAATATTCTGAGTAGGATCCATCAATGGCCTAAAATGTGGACAAACACAATGATTTTAGTGAGGAGATATCCACTATCAAGCAGAAAGATAGAGTGTATATTAATTACTAAAATAGAACAAGGACTTATCTATCATGAGATTCTAGCTTGATCTTTTTGATACAGAAACTTGAATTTAAATTAGAATGATATGTTTCAAAATCTGAAATTTGTAATGGTTTTGTTTAGCATATATATGTATATATATACATATACATACATAAACACACACATATATATACATATATACATATACATACATATATATACATATACATACATATTTGGGTTGCAAATATGAAAACCCAGTTTTGGACCCCAAATTCCAATTTTGACCCCAAAAAGAGCGGCACAATCTTCCCACCCAAGAGGTGGATTACAATTTCATCTTCTAGGTTTCATTTTTTATTAACCCCATTTAATTGGGCGTCGGGTCCATCGGGTATTAGGTTTAATATGGGATTTTCATTTTGGGGATTCTGAGCGCTTCCCTCCGCTTCCATTTTCGCTTCCCTCTGCATTGTGTTTCGACTGGGGTTTGCATTTTCCAGTTCATATACATACATATATACATATACATACATATATACATACATACATATACATATATATATACATACATATATACATATACATACATATACATACATATATATATACATATACATACATACATATACATACATATTCATATTTGCAACCCAAACGACAGATTAGGCTCAAAACTGGATTTCCCACTGCCAATTCCCAACGTATTTCGGCAACCAAACGGGGCCTTATATATTTGATCTGTCAATATTTATTTAATGCTTGGCCTGTGCTTTGTCTCGGTATATTCAATGTGTGTATAAATAGGATCAAATGAAGGAAATTAAGGTACCACTAGATCCAAAAACTTATAATCTATGGATAAGTGCATGTAGTGCCATGTCTAACATTGATGGGGTAGAAAAGATTGTGAATGAAATAAAGGATGGCAGTAAAAATAATGTACATTGGAAAACCCATAGTACCTAGCAAATGTATATATCAACGCTGGTCTTATAGACAAAGCAAAATCTACTTTGAAAGAAATGGAGAAAGGAATTTTGGCAATGTCAATGTACTATGCACAAGTATGAGATCAAGTGTGAGAGTTGTATTTTTTGGGGCAAGGTTGGCATCTACTCTTCATTTTGGAGTGTTTATAAATGTGTGGTTCTTAGCTCATTTTGTACGAGAGATTGAAGATTTTTTGAGACATCATAATGTTTCTAGAATTACTCCAGGATTAACTATTATTGTGATTATTCCTATAAAGTATTGACTATGTATATTAATTGTAACTATTGTTGTAGCTAATACAATTGAACTTTGTGTTTTTTAGTGTGGGCCTTTTCTTGAAAGGGTTTTCCCACATAAATCATGATGTTATGGTTTGCACTAGTTTACTTTGTAATTAATTTATTATGCATCTAAAACTATAACATTTAACAGTTTAAAGATAATTTTTTGTATCCTCTCTTGATTAGATTAGTGTTGGAAATATATTTTGCATCTCAACTTCCTTTCACACAAGAACTTATGTAGCATTAGATTTGATGTCTCGAGATTTGGATCAAAGTATATTAGACATACTTTTATCTTGAAATTAAAATAATCCAATTTTAGTTGTTTTGGTTTTGTAGACTAAGATCAAAGAAATGACCATAGACATGCCCTTCATTTATGGACTTGGTTTGACAAATAATGCAACCTTGCTTTCCATTTTATTTGATTTTCCTTTATTTCTCCTTCCTTTCTTGATATTTGAAGACATGGGAATTTTAGAAATATTCCAGGGTTCCCTAATGTTGTGATTACTGCTGAAGGATTTGCAATGTGGCATAAGATACATGTTCTTGTAGGACAACTTGTAGAAATGTGTACAAATGAGTAAATAAACAATCTTCAATTATATGCTATTAAGAGTGATTGTATAGATCTAGAAAAAATTTATTGAACCAATTGAAGTGCAAAACGTGAGTGGTATATGAATATAGCTCTCAAATATTTGGATGATTAAAACAAATAACTTTCACAGGTTTTTGTTTAGTTGGAATTTGGAGGGAAAAGTTTTTGTGGGAGAAAACAATTTTGTAATTTTAATTTTGAATTTGGAAGGGTCAAGTCTGTGAGCATAAGATCAATTTCTTTGATTACAAAGATCACCCCAAGCATATAATTGGGATAAATCGATGTGATAATCAAGTACACAGAGGTATGAGCATATAATGAGTATAATAAGAATGTGAATAAGGTGATTATGGTAAGACACAAATGTATAGGGAGTGTGTAATGGGTAATAGGGTTGAGTTTGCACCAAATTACATAATATGTTAACATAAGTATGTATAAGGATACTCTCACCTAAATGTTTTAGGGAGTGTGTAATGGGGCAATTGGCTTTCTTTGCACAAAATTGCATCATTTGTTAATATGTTTATGTATTAGGACACTCTCACCAAAATGGGTTCAAAAGAAAATTGAAATAATATGGGCATGCAAATTTCAATATTAAATTTTGTCTCCACTTTGAGATGTATGTGAATCCTAAAATGATCATGCATATTTAGCATCCACATATATCCATGTAAAATAAAATTGAAACATGGAATGATATCATGAGGGGTCCATCCATGTCTAGTAAAATAAAAAATTAAATGATACCATTATACGATCATATAAAGTAATAGACTCTACAAGGTGTCATCATGTAAACTTGTCCTTTAGCATGTGCTCTCCATGGGATGTAAAGATGAATATATATAACATGTCAAAGTCACTTGTGACAACATGTACCAAAAGGTATCTTAGTGTCATTCGCATGCAAACTAGGAACATTAGAATATAAAGCCAAAATTGAAAATCATTGACTTTTATTACAGTAATAATAATACCCAAGTCTTACACTGTAATCATTGACTTTTATTACAGTCATGGAAATTGTTACATTTTTACGAGGTCAGTGATTACAGTGTAAGAAGGGTATTATTCATTCTTTTTTTGGCTGCTCTTTTATCTTTAAGTTGTCATTTTATACGAGTTTACTGATCATATACTCATTATCTTCTCATCCAAATCCCTGCTTGCCACTTTTATGTGTTTAAATTGTATTATCCCTACATGTGGGTGTAGATATTGCATTTTATTTTAAGTACGCATTGCATTTTAAAAAAAAAAAAATTAGATATTAACTGCTAAATATTGTGTGTTCGATGGTATCAATTGGTTTTGGCCTAATTCTTATTTCCTTTTTAGTAAGTATCTTCAAAAAATTACTCTGTGTGCATTATCTAATGCCAAAGATGTGATCAAAATTTTGCAAATACGACTATACCCCATTCTACTACTCCCAATGTTGATATAGGCAGCGTGTATATTGGCTCAGGTTGTTGGGTTTGGTTATACACCTCAATGAATAATTTAATTTTTGTACTGAAATCATCAGTATGTAGGATCTCTAGACTTGAATCATTTCTTGTCTAACCCTGAATTAAGAGGTGCCAAGAAGGATTATCTCTGGTGATGATATGCAACCAATCTGAGTTGAATAATTGAAGATACTTGAAAGACACTAAATTACAATGTGTTTTGATCTTGCCCAAACTGGGACAGGAATATAATGGAAGCCTTAGACTTATAGGTTTCTCGCATTTCTGATAACCTTTGCATCTCTGATAATCTCTGCATAAGTGGCTTTGAAGTCTCAATGATTCCAATCTGAAAACCAAATCTTTCCAAAGCAAGGCTTACACTAAAGATATTGGAGTCCCAAACCCATGGTTTTGATTTTGGTTTACTCCAATATATTTTCCCATCCAATGAAATCAGAGATGAAATATACATTAAAGATATAGTATTGCTTTGCAGAGATAACGATTTGGTGAAAAGAATAGGAGCTGCTACTGCTCTTGAAGTCAG
>MU226600.1:608066-624587 GCA_018584345.1 Thuja plicata
ACTGCTCTCATTTCTTGAATAGAAGAAACTCTAATAGCATATATAGGTAATAAGGTTCTTAAGATTTTACTTACCACTGTCTCCTCTTCAAGTGTACCTCCAACACCTCGTATAGCATTGACTACTTCTTTTATTCTTGCGTTGTACTATGTGATTTTTTCTCCTTCTTTCATTCTGAGATCATCAAATTTTCCTCTAAGGATTTCTACCTTGGCTCTCAGAACATTTGCATCACCGCCATGCACAAGTTTTAGTTTATCCCACATTTTCTTTGTAGTTGTGCAATCTTTGACATCTTCAAATTCAGCATCTAAGAGAGAGGAAGAAATCTCTATGACCATGCAATTGTGCTCATGCGTCACTCTCAATTGATTTACTATTAATGGTTCTGCGGGCAACACATTCAGTATCTAAGTATTGAGTAACATCATTACCAATACTTGATAAGTGGAGTCTTATCCTACTTTGCCATGAAGCAAAGTTGTCTTTGTTCAACTTGGGCACATCTTGTCTGTTCATCTTGTGATATTTACTTAGGTCTTGAAACCTTCCTTCTAAGCACACAAGCTCTGATACCAATTGTTAGTAATAAATGAGAGGGGGGGGTGAATCAATGGCCTAAAAAATTTATCCTTTAACCACTAACCACCAATCAAATAAATCTCAGATTATTAAGTCCCTACAAGATGCATGCCTTGAAATAATTATAATAATTAACTATCTATCAGTTTACCTTGTCTGTCCTTATTCTCCTTGATAACCGATAAGCAGTAAAACTATTTACCGATACTCAATAAATATACAGAGTATACCAATCAATCCAGAAATGCATATGTGAAATGTAAAACAATAAAGTAGTAAACCATACACACATAACACATGGATTTTTAACGTGGAAACCCTATTAAGGGAAAAACCACTGGGACCGATACCCCAAATTTTCACTCTTTTGAAGTGAGCCTTGTTAGGAGCCAACCTTGTTAAAGGTCACAAACACACTGTTAAGTGCGACCTTGTTAGAGGATTTTAATATGAGTCTATCAGTTGATATCTGGCATGTATATGCTACCAATATTGATCAACCTCTATGGGCACAATAGGTATCTGACATATCTGGTGCTACCTAACTGCATCAGCCTCCTTCTTAGACTGTGTGTCGGTATCGAGCACTCAATGCTATCTTCATGATAAATTTTTTGGCAATCTGTTAGGATATACCTCAAATGTAGAAGATTGTTAAGTCCTGCTCTATTAAGAGACTTAATGCTTCAATGGTTAAATTGAAACACAATGACCTATTTCTAATGCAACTTGAATTGCATATTTTCATATTTATTTAAGTACAATACCTCTCTGATCAATGTATCAATTCAATTCCTTGTGCTCCACACTTTCTTCTCTGTGATGTTGTGCTTCACTGTTCATCGGTGTTTGCAGAATTCTTTAGCTCTCCTTCAGCTTGATTGATCAGGACTGTATGAAGTTCTTCTTCATCAATTTCTCTTTAGCATCCTCTTTCTATTCACTCCCCTTCCCGTGTATTTAATTGCTTATAGAAATGAATTATGTTTGTCTCTTATATAGACATGATATTCCTTAATTCTTGATTCTTGATTCCTAATTCTTGATTCTTGATTCTTGGCATAAAAAATAATCCACCCAATTTGATTTACAGCTTTAACTCCTGATTTACCTCGTAGTTATCTTCTTTCCAACTATACAAATCTTCTTTAAATCAATTACTTAACTCTAGTCGAATAAAACAAATAAAACAACCAGTTAAGTCTATCCTTAAGCTCTGCCAGCTAGATATTTTGTCATTTTCTGAACTCTCTATTCTGTTAGTCAACTATGCAGTTAGTCATCGGTGATAACTGCCAGTTCCATTGGTGTGACTCTAGCTAGCTTTGGGATCTCCATCCGTCGGGCATCATTGGATTTTGCTCGTCGGGTAACTTTGTTTTCAGCTCGTCGGGCATCCTGTGTTTCTGCTTCGTCAGGCAACACTGTCTTCTACTCTTCGGGTATCACTATGACTTTTGTCCTTTGCCTTTACCGATGGTGTGCACTCCGTCAGTGTTGTTTGTTATTTAGTGAATACTAGACTTTTATGCATTGCCGAAAGCATAACCTTTGTTCCATTGATTCTCTGAAGTCTTTGGCATTATGTACATGACTGTACAGATGATATCAAGTTGACATCAATGACAATACAAACCATTAACTTATTTAATGCCTTGCATTATCTTCAACTTAACATTATCAAACATTCAATCAGTGACATGTCATCACTCCCCCTGAAGAACATCCTAATGGCTGTGGGTGGAGGGTATGCTAGCTTTGTTACATTTTTTTGAAACTCTTACCTTTTCATGATTGTCTTTTGTTTAAATGTTCAACTTCAGACTAAATCTTGTAGCTTGTGCCAAGCATTTTGTTGGAGATGGTGGAACAGAGGGAGGAGTAAATGAACACAATACTATGGCAACCTACCATGATCTTTTCCAGATTCACACATGTCCATACCTGTACTCATTGGCAAAGGGTGTATCAACCATCATGGCTTCTTACTCTAGCTGGAATGGAGCGAGAATGCATGGAAACCAATGCTACCTTCTAACTAGGGTTTTGAAGGATGAACTTGGATTCAAAGGGTGTAGCTGGAATGGGGTGAGAATGCATGGAAACCACTACCTTCTAACTAGGGTTTTGAAAGATGAGCTTGGATTCAAAGTAAATATAACAAGTAGAGTTTGATTCTTTTCATTTGATTTTTGTACTAGTAACGTCCATAGAGAGCAAGAACTATAATTAAATGACTGCTTCCATAGAAACATGTCCTCGGTAAATTTTAAAGAAAAACACATGAAATACATAAGGCATATTTGATGACACTCAATCGCCTAAAAATCCAGTGCATCTTGGAAAAAGAGATAAAATTGAAACTGGTTAAAACCTGATCCCTGATAAAATAGTTGGATTCAAACCTGGAATTACGGGTAAAATGCACTATTTGCAGCCTCGTCGTAGCCTCCTCTATGATCTGCAGGTGTGGCAACCTCCAATACCTCGGCTTACCCTTCCACAGCCTTCAGCAAGCGTCAAACCCTTGCAACCTTTCACCAACGCAAACAAAGAAATGGAATGGGAAGATCAGACCCGACGCTAAAAATGATAAATGGGAAGATCGGACCTGACGGTTTTATAAAATAAGGTTAAAAAAACCTAAAACCTGATTTTCATTTCGAATTCCACCTCTTGGGTGGGAAGATGGTGCCGCCCATTTTCAGGTCAAAATCGGATTTCATCATTAAATTTTTAGCCTTTTGACAAATGTCCAAAAGCAAAAGTAAGGTGAAATAAAGTTAGAATGAGTATTCACAAGGAAGAGGAGAGGGGACATGTGTCTCCTCATGTGTGGAAGATTGGAAGGTGGAGATTTTATTTTATTTTATATTGAAAGGCGGAGATCAAAAAGTCAAAGAATTTGATCCACTAGTCTAGAATATAAATTTAGAAGAAAAATTTAAAAAAAGGCAATTTAGTCAGCCTAAATAATTAATTAGGCAAGTATTAATTAATTAATTATTTGGAGGTATCAAGAAGTTTGACTTCTAATGAAATGAGTGGAATGTTAAATTGGAGAAAAATGTATCAATTATTTTATTAATTAACTCATTAATAAGTGGAGATGGAAAATAAAAGATTGATTATTTTTAATTCTAGTTAAAAAAATAATTGGTAAATAAGGAATAGTGATATTGCTATCAGAATTCAACTCTGTAGTTTTTTTGAGTCAAACTTATTGACCCAAAAAAAACTACACAGTTGAATCTTGATAGCAATCTCACAATTTGACTTGTTGTGGAAAATATCTCCTACTTATCAAATAAAGAATAATTAAGGGTGCTTGGTGTAATTAACATAGTTGTAATTAAGGAAAAATCCCCAAAGATAATTGTTAACCTGGATGATTTAGAGGAAATGGTGAAAATGGCTTGCAATTCCCATGTTCCTCCTCATGAGAGTTGCATGATGAACAAGTCCCCTACCCTTAACCTGGATCATGGAGATGAATATGAAATGATGGATAAAACTAAATATTGTAGGTGATAATTGTGCCAGGAATAGTTAAATAAGACTTTGTGTTAGTTAATGGAATAAAACATTGTTCCAAAGGGGTGTCAGTTGTGTCGTTAGCTGTTGACGGTTGGAGACTTAACCAATCGTGTCACGTCTATTTGTAGGGAGTCTGGAACAAGTGAAGGGGTGTTAATGTTGGAACTATTATGCTATGAAAGATATATCATTCTGTCATTTATGGTGCAATGTGATTCAATGTTATTCATGTTATTATTGTATTTCATTTATCTATGGTATTATGCAATCGTGTTGAATCTATATATGTTGTACAATACATCTCCATTTAGACATCTAACAAAGAGCTCCAGGAAAGAATGACTATTCTGGAGAATTCTATTACCTCCATTATTTCTAAACAACATTTCAATGTTGTTATCTCTACTCTTTGCAGGTTGATTAATAGCATAATGATGAAGGTTGTCATCGGTGTGGCTACGGGCAAGACCAGGATGAGAAAGAGTACCAAGAAGAAGAAGAAGAAAGACAAGGACAAAGAGAAAGCGGAGGGAGATGATACTGAAGACTGGGAGAAGGATCTAAACTATCTCTCAAGGATCTGGGAGAGTATTTCTAATTCTATATGATTGTCAATCTTTTTTGCCTTTGTATCAGCTGTTATGTTGATTTGGTTCTGGTAAACTTCATTAAACTCTGCACTATGGTTATTGTTTGTTGTGCTATTATTAGTGTTTATGAGAACTGGGCGATGTTTGCCATTAGGCAGAAATGTTTTTTGTGTTTTACTCAGAAGAAGATACACATTAGAAAGGACAATAATGATAACGTTGTTAGAATAAGAATAGGAATATGAATAGGGATAGCCGATAACTCTGAAAAATCATTTTTTATTAATTTTTCTCAATGATGGGTTTTGGTGACTTCCGACTGTAACAACCCAAAGTCTGGTTCTCTGGTTTGTGTTGTAATGTGATTGTTGTTATCTGGACTCGGGATCCTTTCCCTGCCATCTTAATAAAAAACATAGTCAATTGTAAACACCTAAATAATATTTAGTTTAAATCTCCAAAACAATTAATTAGTAAATGAATTTACAATATCTATATTTTATATTAATATTTTTTAAAATTTAAATTTATTATCATAAAAGGACATAAAATAAATATGTACATCTACAAATTTAATCTAGAAATATAAATAATAAATATAACAATCATGATCAATCTATCAAAAGAAATTATAAAAATAATAAAAAAATATCATGAACTTTCACCATTAACCCACAACATCATTTGCACCGCTTTCATGCTTTTACTTGCTTTCCCCTATTCTCATTTTCATCCTTTGTGTCTCCAAATTAAGTTTTATTAAAATCTCGACTCTGTTTGAACGGCATATATTCAAAAACTTAAAAACATCAAAAAAAAATGAAAAACAGTAAAGCAAAAAGTAAGGATAAAGCCACGTGGTAAGAAGCATCGAGAAGCCTCTCCATGCGTCCATGTCGACACCGCCACCAGACCCTTCTCGAATTTTCTTCCTCCAATTCTCTCTTCTTCTCAACTCTATAAGATGCTTCTGTTCCCTGTTATCTTCAGATTGCGGCTGCTTAGTGTTTTCTGCTGAATCAACTGGTCTTTTGCAGTTTATTTTGGTTATCGTTGAAAGGTAATTTAATCAATTTTATTCAGGGTGTGGGCGCTCCCTTGCTTGTTCATGATAATGGATTTCTCAGGTTTAAAATCTTTTTTTTAAAGTTTAATTGTGCTCTTCAATTGTGCAGACTTGTGGATTCTTTGAAAGTATCGTTCACCATGTCTAGCCTGTGTATGTCTGCAAATGTTCCTGCTCTTTCTTTTGCTTCCTCTAGAAGTAGAAATGGAAGCGTTTCTTCGAAGCCCTGTGCTGTGAGAGCTAATTTGGTTCCCTGTAGCAAGCTTTTGCGTGCAAAGGTAGGACTGAGCTATCCAGCCAAGAGGAGACCTGTGAATCCTTCGTTGGCGAGTGCAGAGGGCAAAGATAGTGCCATAGATGTGCATCAAGGCGGCAATGAAGTTGAGAGAAAAACAAATGGCGCAAGCAAGGGAACAGACATTTCGTCTTTCGGTAAGGGCTTAAGCGAGTTTACTCTTTGACTTTTGAATTGTTTTCCTTGATTTTGGAAAATAAATTTAAAAATTAAGCGAGTTCTCATTTAACTTATCTAATGAAAACCTAATTCGGTTGCTAATGAGCAATTTCGACAACAGATATTTCGTCTTTCGGTAAAGGCTTAATAAGCGAGTTTACTGTGAATTGTGAAAATTTTCCTTCGATTTTGAAAAATATTAACTGATTTCTCAATTTCATTGATCTAATGAGCCTAATTCGGTTGCTCGTGAGAAATAAAATGTAAATTTCGGTAAAGACTCAAGCGAGTTTACTGTGAATTTCGAAAAAATTTCACATTTTTCAGGTAATAAGCGAGCGAATTTACTGTGAACTTTGACAAAATATTTCGTCCTCACAGTAAACGCTTAAGCGAGTTTACTGTAAAGAATTGTGAAAGATTTTCTTTTAATTTTGAAAAAAATTAACTGATATTTCCTTTCAATGATCTAGTGAGGAATATATACATTTTAACTCTCGGGCTTAAACGAATGTAGTGTGAATCATCACAATTTCACATTTCGGTAAAGAGCGAGGCGACTTTACTGTGAATTGTGAAAATATTTCTTTGATTTGGAAGAAAAACAACCCATTTTTCCGTACTGTGAATCATCACAATTTAACATTCCGGTAAAGAGCTAGGCGACTTTACTGTGAATTGTGAAAATATTTCTTTGATTTGGAAGAAAATCAACCGATTTTTCCGTACTGTGAATCATCACAATTTCACATTTCGGTAAAGAGCGAGGCGACTTTACTGTGAAATCTGAAAATATTTCTTTGATTTGTGATTTTCTTCCAAATTGATCTAGGGAGCAATAATAGACAAATTGCGGCCACAGGCATTTTGACTTTCGTTTGAAAGGCTTGAACGAGTTCGCTATGAATGATGATATTTTTCTTATTGTTCAGAAAATAGATAACCGTTTCCTTCTTCATTAACCAAACGTACCTAATTCGGTTGCTGGTGAGCACAGCCTGTATAAATTTAAACTTCAAAATTTTAAATTGTGTTGTGGTGACATAATGTTTTGCAGGTCTTGTGGATCCTTTGTCACCCATGAGAACAATGAGGCAGATGCTGGACACGATGGACCGGCTGTTCGAAGACTCGTTCATGTTCCCTTCGACAAGGCTGACGAGAGATTCGGCCGAGGTTCGAATCCCATGGGACATGATGGAGAGCGAAACTGAACTGAGAATGAGGCTCGACATGCCAGGATTGTCGAAGGAGGATGTAAAGGTTTGCATTGAGGACGATCTTCTGGTGATCAATGCGGAGAATCAAAGCAAGGAGGAGGAGGACTCGTGGTCCGACAGAGGCTACAGCTGGTATAATACCAGATTCTACTTGCCTGATAACTGTGAGACTGATAAGATCAAGGCAGAATTGAAGAACGGCGTGTTAAAAATTACGATTCCCAAGGCCAAGGTGGAATCCAAAGCTATCGATGTGAACGTTGAGTGAGTAGTTGTCGGCAATGACTGTATTTAATGGACAGTTGTAGATGAATGTAAATAAGTGAAAGGGGTCTTAATAAAAAAGTTGTATGAAAATGGGAAAGGAACCGCTCTGTGCTTCTTTAAGTATTTGAGGTTTTGCAATGCATTTTTAAATTTTTATCTTATTAATACAAATTCCTTTTTAATGGGGCCGGTAGGTGTGCTCATGGAAGTAGTGTTATACCAATTAAAATATAATGTAGCACTCATGTTGAATGTGTTTTACTTCGGAAGTAATTAATTGTTTCTATCGAATCGACCATAGAAAGGTCCATTTTGACTATATTGTTTTAAATTAACATACCTCCACCTCGGAAAGGTCCGTTTTCACTACATTGTTTTAAACTAACATACCTCTAAAATTATTGAGTTGTATACAAAAAGTTGGGCAAATAATTTAATTTTAAATAATTCTTTATAATTCTATTATCACATATTTACGGAGTGTTAAATTTATTAAAAAAAAATTGGACATGGAAATGAATATTGATATTTAAAACTAAGGATTGTTAAAATTAAATTATGTTACTTATGGCTAAGTTAAATAAATATGTAAGATGTATATATGATAAATATGTAAGATGGAAGGAGTAATTGGGAGAATATGTAAGATGTAAATATGATAAATATGTAAGATCTAAGGAGTAATTGGGAGGGGAGGGGAGGTAGGAGAGAGATAAGTAGAGGTAGAGGTAAAGTAGGAGAGAGATAAGTAGAGGTAGAGGTATAAGTTTGAGATTGAGAAATTCTATCATATAAATATGTAAGGAGGGGGTATAAGTTGAGATTGAGAAATTCTATTATAAGTTGAGATTGAAAAATAAAATTTTATTATATAAATATGTATATAAAATTTTATTATATAAATATATATTATAAGTTGAGATTGAGAAATTTAATTTTATTATATAAATATGTATTATAAGTTGAGATTGAGAAATTCTATTATATAAATATGTATATTATATAAATATGTATTATAAATTATAAGTTGAGATTGAGAAATTTTATTATATAAATATGTATTATAAGTTGAGATTGAGAAATTCTATTATATAAATATGTATTATAAGTTGAGATTGAAAAATTGAGATTGAGAAATTGAGATTGAAAGCTGAGATTGAGAAATTCTATTATAAGTTGAGATTGAGAAATTCTATTATATAAATATGTACAAGGAAGGAGGGGTGGAAATTGAGAGAGGGTTGGGTGGAAATTGAGATGGAAATTGAGAGAGGGTTGAGAGGTAGATTTGAGAAATTCTATTATAAGTTGAGTTGAGAAATTCTATTATAAATTGAGAGAAATTGAGGGGTAGAAATTGAGAGAAATTGATACAAGGAAAGAGGGGAAGAAATTGAGAGAGATTGAGAGAGAGGGGTAGAGATTGAGAGAGGGTTGAGAGAGATAAGTTGAGAGGTAGAGTTGAGAAATTCTATTATAAGTTGAGTTGAGAAATTCTATTATAAATTGAGAGAAATTGAGGGGTAGAAATTGAGAGAAATTGATACAAGGAAGGAGGGGTAGAAATTGAGAGAGATTGAGAGAGATAAGTTGAGAGGTAGAGTTGAAAATTTCTATTATAAGTTGAGAGAAATTGAGAGAGGGTTGAGAGAGATAAGTTAAGAGGTAGAGTTGAGAAATTCTATTACAAGTTGAGTTGAGAAATTCTATTAGAAATTGAGAGAGATTGAGTTGAAAATTTCTATTATAAGTTGAGAGAAATTGAGAGAGGGTTGAGAGAGATAAGTTGAGAGGTAGAGTTGAGAAATTCTATTACAACTTGAGTTGAGAAATTCTACTAGAAATTGAGAGATTGAGAGGGCTGAGAGAGATAAGTTGAGAGGTGGAGTTGAGAAATTCTATTAAATATGTACAAGGAAGGAGGGGTAGAAATTGAGATAGATTGAGAGAGGGTTGAGAGAGATGTGTTGAGAGGTAGGGGTTGAGAGAGATACGTTGAGAGGTAGAGTTTAGAAATTCTATTATAAGTTGAGTTGAGAAATTCCATTAGAAATTGAGAGAACTTGAGAGAGATTGAGAGATAAGTTGAGAGATAGAGTTGAGAAATTCTATTATAAGTTGAGATTGAGAAATTGAGATTGAGGAATTCTATTATATAAATATGTAAGGAAGGGTATAAGTTGAGATTGAGATATTCTATTATCATAAATAAGTTGAGATTGAGAAATTCTATTATATAAGTTTGAGATTGAGAAATTATATTATAAGTTGAGATTGAGATATTCTATTATCATAAATAAGTTGAGATTGAGAAACTCTATTATATAAGTTGAGATTGAGAAATTCTATTATATAAATATGTAAGAATAAATATGTAAGGAAGGGTATAAGTTGAGATTGAGATATTCTATTATCATAAATAAGTTGAGATTGAGAAATTCTATTATATAAATTGTTGGAATTAATGGGAAATAGAACTGAGAGGGGAGGGGTGAATCAGTACCTCTAAAACTTCTAACACCTTTTACTATTCATCATTAGTAATCATTCATTACTGCATTACCGACCATTACTGTTGTTCTTTATGCATGTATTGTTTATTCATAATCTTTAATAGTTTGGAACATTCATAGAAACATTCATGAAAGTAATAAACACATAACATAAGATACGGTATCGCAGAAAACTCCTGTTAGGAAGTAAAAACTACGGTGGGGATGGCACCCACAAAACTTCACTATCTGCATAATGGAAGGGAGTCGGTTAAGGTTTACAATTTGATCACTTCTGATGATCTACCATGTTAGGAGTATTAAGGTGGAGACCTGTTAAGATCTACTATGTTAAGAGCTTTAGCAACACTATTTTAAGTGTGCACTCAGTTATGAGATTTACAATAGGACGGTTAAGCCCACCTTTCATGAAAGAATTTTTTATGCGTACTACACTTGTTAGAATGAGTACAAATGTTGACCTAACTGTATGCAATCTACAATTGTTCATTATAGATCTATTAAAGCTCTCAGAATAACAATATCACCTTAAGTGATTAATGAATACATTTTCTCTGCTCGTCAGAAGCCTGTATTCTTATTCTTTAAACTGATTTGATTTTTTTATGTCCTTCTGCATGAATTCTCTTATCTGGTCTCTAAATGCTCTCCGTGGCTACAATCTTCATTGAACAACTTAATGTTTACAATAGATTGAGCATCTATTTATACAATTCTTTGACCTATTCTAGAATCACCCATTACAATGTTAACTCTTAGATCCAAGGTTTACAACTTGACCTTGATCTTTAGTTTGCATGTTTTAAATCAATAAAACTAATTAAAACAATATTAAATACATTGCTTCCTCTGCACATAATGAATTTAAAAGCAAATCAATAAGCTATAAATACAACTTCAGTGATTTATTTGACGCGGAAAGTCAGATCCACTTTTTGCGGGATGTAACTGACTGTCGATTCTTGGTCATTGGGTTGAACTGAAAGTCTGTCGGCATTCCTTTGTTGAACTATTCATCAGGTTCCCTTTGTCTGTCAAGTTACTCTCTTTGTTGTTTGCACTGATGTTACTCATCGGGTTCCATTTACCTTTTTGTCATCAGATAACACTTGAACAATGTTTTTCGAGTAACCTTGGCATCGGGTAGTGTTGTTCCTTGTCTGTCGGTGTAGTGACAACCGATGGTGCAGATCATGTTTTTTCTTGTGTATACTAATGAAAAAATATAATGCCTTCAATCTCCCCCTTTGACATTAGTATCAAAAATTGATATGTGCATAATACTAAAGTGTTTAGTATGTACACCATGTTTATATCCTTGTCATTATATGACTCCCCCTAACATTATGCATCGGTATAGTATAAGTATATGTACATGTATATTATACATTCTTTGTTCTTTTCTCTAATGTACATATTCTTTACTCCTTTTATTTCCCCTTTCTTTTACTATACATATTATTTCTCCTTTTTAACTGAGGTGAGTGAACATATCAATTTCCCCCTTTCTTTGATACTTATGACAAAAACTTATAATATGCCAAAATTATGACAAAAATGTGCAACTTACAATGTGTCAAGTAGATGTGAATGGATTGTCTTGATATCTTCAAGCGTTTTCTCTCATTTTTCTTTCAGTTGTTCTAGTGCCATGTGGTGTAGCTCTAGCCTTGCATGCATATCATAAATGTTGTCTAGGATAGACATTTCAGGGGTGGCAATTAATGTATTTGCCTCTGTCACATGTTGTTGCAGGAGTGAAAGTGTCGGTAAGAGCTGAGCTTGAAGATCATCTACCTCATCTTTGTATTTCATCTCTACAATATGTATGTCCTATCTCAGTTTTTGAGCCTATTTGATTTTCTCATTGTGCAATTTTATTGCTTCTTCATTATTTGTGAGACTTTGTGCACTAGACTTAAGATTAGCATCAATTTGTGCTATCTAGTCGGTATACTCCTAAGTAATTTGATCTAATGTACACAATTTTTGTATCAAGGTAATAGCTTTTGAGATAATTGGATCAAGTGTGCTTACAAATTTAGATAGCTTTACCTTTTTTAATGCCACTTCCTGGCTTATCTTCTCGTCTAGCTTGAACTCATACTTTTGTTCAAGTCTCTCTTCCATGACCTTCTCAGCATCTATGTTCTGAGATGTTATTGCATCTATGAGTACCACCAATTGATCGAGCATTGGGGTGATCTGATCAATATCTATATCAGGTACAATCTATTGAAGTATTCCTCTTGCTACTTCCAGTACCTTGGCATCTTTTGCTGCTCTCTTTAGTTTGTCTTGAATGGCCTTTCTTTCACAGAGTCTTGCATATTTGGTCAATGCAGTTGGATCCAATGTCCTTGGATCACAAACTGGAATCTCAATGATATCGTCCAGTCTTACTGGATTCTTATGCTTGTTCTTCTTCTTCTTTGAGACTTTCGGGGATGCAGATGTATGAAATACCATAGCTAGTTCATTTGTTCTCTCTAAAGTGCTTGGTGAAGGCTTTGAGAAAGATGCTTCTTGTGTTTTCTGCTCGGGTGGCACCTGCTGATTTTGTGAAGACGTCTCTCCATCAACCTTGGGTGTATCTACAGATTTTTCTTCTGATTTCTTCTCCTTCTCATCTTGCTTTTTTTCTTCACCTTTTTCTGTATGTGTGTCCCCTTCTTCCTTTTGTGTGTCCTCTTTATTTTGATTAGTAGACTTATCTATCTGATCATCGGTTGCAGATTTTTCTGCAGTTGTATCCTTTGTATTATTTGTGGTGTCTTTTTCTTCTCCATCACCCTTGTCCTCGGGTGTGCTTGTGTCCTCTATAGTATTACCTTCCAATATATTGATTTACTTCATTAATACATGCATGTTGCTCTGAGTTGTAGCTTGGGCTGTATCAAGAGTGGTGTCTTGCTCATCGGTTTGATCTTTTAGAGCAGTGGCATCCCCATCTTTTTGTATCTCCTCTGCAGGGTCTTCTTCTGTTAATTCCATGACTAATGTGTCTTGCCATGTTTCATCAACAACATTCATATCTTTATCATTTGATGTTTTCAAATCTTGTTTCTTTCCCTAATCTTTAAGTGTAATGAAAATTACTTCATCTTTCTTTTGTGGATCTTTATCCGAGTCATAATTTGTGATGTCTTGAATGTCAAGACTATCCATGACTTTGTCCAAATCTATTGGCTCCATGTCTTTTGTATTGTCCAGAGCAAAGTGCTGAGGACTTGCATTTTCTGTTTCCTCCTCTCTATGAGGTGTGTCAATGAGAAGTAATTGTTCCTAATGACTTGTTGACTCTGTTGGCAGATCTAGGAGTTGTCTCCATTTTGTTTCAGTCATTGTATCTAGCTCTACAAACTTATTTTCTAGCACTTTGTATGCTCTTATCTTGGCTACAAATTTTCCTGAGTGCTTCTTGAGTATTTCTTTGATATCTTCAACCTTAGATTCAGGAGGCGCTATTTTTACAAGTACCCTCTCCCTTGCTTCTGTCTCTATTTGCAGAGCATATGACCATTGTTGGTGTATCATGTTACCCAACTCTTTAGGTAGTTTATTGACAAATTCAAATGATGCATATTTGTACTTGATCATTAACTTTATAATTTCCTCTTGTATCTTATTCTGGTCCTCTGGGTTTAGTTTATCTCATTGTATGATTTTCTTATCAGACATGGTGTTGGATGTAGCAATAGATTCAACAGCTTCATCAATAGTTTGATTCATGTAATTCTTCTTTACTACATCTGGCTCAGCATCTTTAGTATCTTCTATGTCAGCCTTTGACCTAACCAACCTTTTCCTCTTCTTTGGAGGTGTTATTTTTACAATTTGTTGCTTTGTTCTTTTAGCTAGATGTTTCCTTATATAGGTCCTTACTTGACCTTTCTTAAGAGGTGCGGTATCAGTTGTAGTAGTTTGGCTCCTTGTCCTCTACTTCTTTGCAGGAGGTGGAGGTGGAGGTGTATCAGATTCAGTCTCCTTAGAATCTGATATATGTTCTTCTTGTCCCTCACCAATGGTGCCCTATTCATCGGTTTCCTCTGGTTGTTCTTGTTCCTCCTTAGTGACCGATAGAATCTTTTTGAGATTCTTAACCATCTTATCTTTCTTATTTAAATTTTTCTTGATTTCTAGGCCTCATTTTATCTTTGATCTAGCCTCTTCATAGGTTCTAAACCTAGGTTGTTTGTTGTCAACATGCTCATTTATTAATGCATCAATTGCACTTGTAGCCTGATCTATATTTATTTCATACTCTAATGGTTCTAACCAAGCTGTTCTTGGTACAACCGGTTTGATATGAGTGAAATCAGTATCCACGATAAAACATATTTCATCCTTATATTTTTCCACAAGTTTTTTAGGAATCTTAGTCCTCTCCATCATCTTTTCCTTGAACTCAAGGAAGTATGCAAGCATAATAGATTAAAAATTGTCCCCTAGTGACTTAATTAGTTCACTAATCTGTTGTGTTACTAGTTTGGTAGTGTCCCATTTTACTTTTCCTACTGAAGTAAAGTACTCTTGAAAATAGAAAAAGATACACATGATAAGTGAGTCAAACTTACATGTGTTGGTCTTTGTAGACCTGATTGTGATCATGTTCTCATCAAGTTGTTTTAATAGGATCTCACACAGATCCATCTGAATTTCTTTGGTCACTATCTTGTAAGTTGTGCTTACTGATGTTGCAGATATGTTGTTCAATCTGCTCGCTTGAAAAATCTTGTACCCAATTACACATGCACCAAATTTCATTTCTTCATCGGTGATGGTATTTACTTTTAGACCTCTGTTATCCCATTCAGCTTTTGTGAGTTTTTCAACTTCTTTCCTGGAGGGATGCTTGTGTGCCCTAGGCTTGTCAGTTATTGGATAACCAGTGACAATGTGAAGGACATCCTTGGTGATTTGTATGGTTTGATCCAACCACAACTTCTGGTCGTGCAATCTGCTAAGTACCAACCTGATCCAATCGGTCTTGAATTCCCTTAGGAAATGTAGGGTATTAGTTAACCCTTTAACTTCCAAGTGTTTGTGTTCTTCCTTCAGGTTTCCTTCGGCATCACAAAGCTTCTTATAAGCTTCATTCATCTCAAGATCACCCAACTCAGCAATTTTGCAGTGAATATAAGACCTAACGTCTTCTATGACCAAAACCCTAGGTGGAATTTTTGAAAATGCTCCGGTTTCATCGGGTTTCAATGCAATCTCGGGGCATATCTTGTATTTGGGCTCTATACAAGTGCTATTCTTAATCAACTTAACTAAATTTTGTTTATCGTTCTTGATCTTAGCGGTTCTTGAGGTGGTTGCCATTATTTTTCAAGTTTTAGGGCTTTCTTGAAATTAGGGCTTTCCTTAAAATAATGACAAAGTTCTTTTGGTGCCCTTAGTACTTGCTTCGATCTATGGTAATGGTTAATGACCTAGTTTTTGTGTGTTGAATCAAGTCGAGGTTGCTTTTTCTTTCTACTCTTTAGTTGCTCTATTTTTCCCTCTGCTTTCTCTTCAAATTGCGGGTGCAAAATGAAGTTGTCCCGTCGTCTATTTATAGACTTTTTGCCCTAAGTCTTTGTCATAAATTTTCAATGACTCATCGAGACATGAAGAAGGAGTTCATCAGGAAGACTTTTTATCGTCGGTGATGTTGAGGATGCTTGGGATAGTTGTTACCATTATTGCTTTCACCAACGGATATCGGTATTCTGTCGTGACAACTTTGTGACTTTGCTTTCTTACCGACGGGTGTCGGGTTACATAGGTAACTTAACCATTTTATGTGTTGAACAATAATTTTTGGTAAGTGTAGACAGCTCATCCATTATGTTCACCGATGATTTTTAGTATGTGTATACCGACGGGCTTGTTTTCTCAGAATTGAAATAAGTAATATAATATCCATCTTTATTATGCAGATTTTGACTATCTATCAATTTGTATAATGGAACTGATGCAAAATATGACTTGGTATAGTGCAGTTCCATACTTACTTGTTCAGCTCAAGTGGGGGTGGTGATGTCACCAGATCCATTGGATGGGGTGTCACCTGTAGACACCCGAAAATGGACAGGCTTGCGACATTACATTAAAAACACTAATTTTCATCTATTAATTAATGGTTTTTTAATCGTTAATTAATCATCTATTTTCCTTTAAATTTATTCCCCAAATCATCTAATCAAATTCTCAAAATTAATTAAATAATTAATTTTATTTAATTAATTAACCTTAATTGATTAATTACCATTAATTAATTAATTAAATTCAATTTCCTATAGTT
>MU226600.1:629598-646091 GCA_018584345.1 Thuja plicata
ATGTGCCTGAACAAGACTTAATAGTCATGTTTGTTGACAATCTAATTCCAGACATGTCATTCACAACAGAGTTACAGTTAGCTCCAAACTTCACACAACTCATCGAAAGAGGAGTTCATTGTGAGAATAACTTAGTCAAAGGAGGAATCCTTGCAAATTCCACAGAAACGAATACAAAAAAAAGTGCAATGAACAAAGCTAAGTAGTGGAACAAAAACAAAAATGTCACTAGCGATGGTGTCGTTGATGTGAAGATGGTCAACTATGCACAACCCAAGGTGTCACTACAAGGTGCACCTATGGCCAACCACAAACCCATAGGACCCACTCAACAAGCATACACCCAAAACCAACCTCCTCCAATACAAGCGACCGCTACGTCAAACAGTCAACAACAGAATCAACGCAAACCATGGTTTCAATTCCAGCAACGCGATTTCACACCATTGGGAGCGCCGATAGAATCAGCTTTACGCAAGTTGATACAATAAAACACTATCACTCTCCCAGAAATCAGGGACTTTGAACAAGATTAAAACAAACCAAGGTGGTATAATGACAAATATTTTTGTGAGTTTCATCGGGTGAAAGGGCACAAAATGGCTAACTGTTACCGATTGAAACACGCTATCCAAGATCTGATTGACATAGGGGTCATCGATGTGATGAATACCCAAACCAAAGGCACAACTGATCACACTATTTTCAACGATACCTTTCATGATCACAAGGGAAAATCCTCTAGGTCTGGTGGACAAGAAAAACAAGTGAACTATATGTATGCCAACAATGATAGTGTTATCAATTGCCTCAATCCTTCAGATAGCCATGTGGCTACAATCACTATCAAAGACCAAGGTAACAATTGTGCTGTAACAATGCGTCGCGCCAAAGTTGTCTTGCAAGGATTAGCATCCTCACCTACTGTATCTACCAATCCTAAAGCAAACTCAGATCCACAGACAAGCATAGTGGACAAACTAAAGCGCACACCTACCCAGATCTCCATGTTTGACCTATTGCGCATATCCTTCCAGCATAAACTGACACTTGACCAAGCCCTTCAGAATGTAGTTGTCCCAAGGGACATAACACCTGAGAGCTTCTGAACGATGGTCAACCATATAGCTGCTAACAAACATGCCACATTCACAGACCATGATGTGCTACCACATAAACCCCTACATAATGATCTTTTGCACTTACTTGTCCAGGTCCAAAAAAGTGCTATCCGTAGGGTCCTTGTTGATGGTGGAGCTGGGTTAAACATCTGTAATCTAAAGTTAATCAAGAAACTGGGATATTCAAAATCAAGCATTGATGTCACAAGGAGGACAAATATCAGAGCTTAGGATGAAGAGGAAAGGTCCTCTAAAGGTATTATCATTCTACCTGTTCGTATTGGTCCTGTGGTAAAAAATACTCCTTTCCAAATCTTAGACCTTGAGTTGGGATACAACATGCTACTAGGAAGACCTTGGATACATGAAATGCAAGCTATACCTTCGACATACCATCAATGCATCAAGTTCCCACACCATGGAGAGGAGATCATCATAGAGGGAGATCCCAATCCTTTCCAATATTGT
The DNA here is from genome assembly GCA_018584345.1 of Thuja plicata. Classification (NCBI taxonomy): domain Eukaryota; kingdom Viridiplantae; phylum Streptophyta; class Pinopsida; order Cupressales; family Cupressaceae; genus Thuja; species Thuja plicata. The sequence goes on from MU226600.1 coordinate 631,188, forward strand.
AATGCAGTCCAAATCAACATTGATAACCAAGTACCATCAAACCAAGATGCAAGCATCCCATCCTCTTCATATTCAAATCCCAAGGATGTCACAAGGACAACAGAAAAGATAGTCATTAACCAGGATGCAAGTATTCCCTCCTCTTCAAATTCAAATCTTAAAGATATCACATGGAAAGCGGGCAAGATATCCATTACTAACAAGGGTTGTGGGGAATACATATATGAAGAGGCTTTAACCATCACACACATGCCTCAGAGATCGATAACTTATGGCATGCCACAACCTGTCATTACAATAGAAACTCCGCAGCCTATCCTATTCAGATGTCCGCCCACAACCTTTAACCGATGGGGAGACATAGCGGAAGAAAATCCATTTGAACAAGACATCAATACCTGGTTATACCAAGATCCACCAGAGACAATCCAACCACCACTACCCCTGTCAAACTATGGTAATGGTTACACAATGATACAAATATTTGGGTACGATGGTACAACTAGCCTAGGGGCAAGACAACAAGGCATAATGGAATTGTCTCTCCCACCAACCCAGAGAAACACGAGAGGGTTGGGATATGGAAAACAAAGCACTAGTCCTATGATCCAAGACATTCAAGTCAATCAAGAACAAATAGCAAAGATGCACCAGGGGCACAACACATGACATGTCTTTATAGGCAACATATTAGCATAGTTGTTGCCTACCGAAGAGGGAACTACACAAACCCGAATAGACCTCCACATAGAAATAGATGATAACCAAGGAAGTGAGACACTGTCATAAATCTAGAAAACTTATTTGACCAACTAACCATTACCGAACAACCCTGCATAGACAAGCATGTCATTTATCAGACCTCAAGTGATGCGTCCACATCACATTCTAGTTTTGTAGGAACCATATCTGTAGTCCCTTTCAGTCAACCAGAGCCAAACAACCGTGAAAGTATCTATCTTGTACACCCTGAGCTCATAGAGTGGGATCAACAAGGACCACCTAATTTAGATGTCTTCGAGAATGATGAGGTTATTGCTCATTTCATGGGACTTAGGGAAGGCATTCCATCAGGAGACCACAAGGCAGGCTTCTCCATTAACCTCGATAGAGCGGCATATTTCAGGGAGGAAGCTCCTCTTTCCAGTCCACAAAGGAAAAAAGAACAAAAGAATGATAAAAATCTAAAACACGACATATCTTCTAGAGAAAACCTCACTAAGGTGCTAGAAGATGGAAAGAAGGAAATCCTCCCCTTGATAGAGGAGAAATCAACATTACTAGCAGAAGACACAGAGGAAGTCAATTTGGGAGATGACAAGAACCCAAAGAACATATACTTGGCAAAATCACTCACCACTGAGGAGAGAGAATAGCTCATCAATTTCTTCAAGGCAAGGATGATCAATTTTGCATGGTCCTACTCAGATATGCCAGGGTTAGATCCAGAGCTAGTACTACACCATCTCCCATTGCTACCCAATGCGAAACCTGTAAAGTAGAAGCTGAGAAAGATGCATCCCCATGTTGCATTGCTAGTCAAGGTAGAGTTGAAAAATCTCCTGGATGCTAAATTCATAAGACCTATACCATATGCAGACTGGATATCTAACTTGGTACCAATTACAAAGCATAGTGGTCAGATATGGATTTGGACAGACTTCAGAGATCTCAACATAGCTTGTCCCAAGGATGACTTTTACCAAACATTGATATGATAGTAGATCTAACTACTGGACATCAAATGCTATCACTCATGGATGGCTTTTCAAGATATAGTCAAATAAGGATCGCACCATAGGGCCAACACAAAATAGCTTTCACATGTCCTTGGGGGACATATTATTGGAATGTCATGCCGTCTAGTCTAAAGAACGCCGGAGTGACATATCAAAGGGCTATGACAACTATATTTCATGATCTCATCCAAAAAAAAATGGAAGACTATGTGCACGACATACTAGCCAAGTCAATACTTCGAAAGGATCATCTACAAGTGTTGGGACCAATCTTTGACAATATTCAGGAATTCAAGGTCCATCTAAACCCAAGGAAGTGTACATTCGGTGTCACAGCAGGAAAGTTACTGGGGTTCATAGTGTCACATAGAGGAATTGAAGTGGACCCAGCAAAACTCAAAGCAATATTGGAGATGCCTCCACCATTGAACCTGAGACAACTAAGAGGGTTACAAGGAAGGCTCCAATCAATCAGGCGCTTCATAGCTCAGCTAGCAGACAAGCGCCACCCATTCCAACATCTATTGCACAAAGACATAAAATTCATATGGACAGAGCAATGCAAAGAGGCATTTAAAATATTCAAAGACTACCTTCTCAAGTCTCCTATATTGGTACCACCATTACAAGGTAGACCATTGCTTCTATATATCTTAGCAATAGAGTTGGCATTAGGTGTACTCTTGGCACAACATGATGACGCGGGTAAAGAGAGGGTCATCTACTATCTAAGCAGAACATTGGTTGGATATGAACTAAACTATATGCCAATTGAGAAGTCATGCCTTGCAGTTGTTTTCTCTTTCCAGAAGTGGAGACATTATATGTTGAGTCACCTAACAAAGTTGATCGCACATATTGATCCTTTAAAGTACCTCCTAAGCAAAGCGGTGCTCACCGGATGACTGGCAAAGTGGGTAATGATTTTGAGTGGGTTCGACATTGAGTACGTAGATAGGAAGGCCATCAAAGGACAAGTGATCGCAGATCAACTAGCAAAGGCACCCATTCAGGACCATCAACCTATTATTTTTTACTTTCCTGATGAATCTATCATGACACTACAACCAGTGATCAAGGTATGGAAACTATATTTTGATGGATCATGTATGAACCATGGTGTGGGGGCAAGGATAGTGCTTATCACTGCAGATCATGATACAATTCCAAAGTTTTTCAGACTTAACTTCTCATGCACCAACAACATAGTAGAATATGAAGCACTAGTCATCGGTCTAAACATAACAATTCAATAGAGAATCAAGAACCTTAAAGTCTTTGGTGATTCGCAGTTGGTCATCAGTCAAGTCAAAAATGATTATATGACGAAAGATGAGAATCTCATACCATACAGACCACAGATGGAAAAACTACGCACCGAGTTCCATTACATCTTCTTCGAGCAAGTCCCACAAGCACAGAACAAAGTTGTAGATGTGATCACTATCATAGCATCATTGATTGATATCCCAGGTACAAAAACAAAATTTTAGTTTCTAGTGGAGCAACTCTTGGTGCCATCACATCAGGCATCTGTCACAGAATCAACATGTGTCCTTGTTGGTCCTGAATACCCATGGTACCAAGATGTCTATAACTATCTCCAAAATAATGTCTTACCTCCCAATTTGTCTAGGAACTACAGAAAATCCCTCATCCACCAAGCCTCTAGGTATACCATCCTCTCAACTACTTTATATAGACAAAGTTTAGATGGAACGCTACTACGATGTCTCACTTCCATGGAATCCCAGAAAGCTTTGTACGAGGTACATGAAGGAATTTGTGGACCCACAGAGGTGGCAATAGCTTAGCTAAGAAGATCATCCACATGGGATACTATTGGCCCACAATAGAGATAGATGCACACAAACATGTACAAAGTTGTAGACAGTGTCAGATTCATGGAGACCTCATCCATGCACCAACCCAGGAACTAAATCCCATCACATCACCATTGCCATTTTTAATGTGGGGATTTGACCTAGTGGGAAAAATTACACCTTCTTCAACAAATGGACACAAATACATCATAGCTGCAATAGATTACTTCACCAAGTGGGTGCAAGAAATCCCTCTCACTTACATCACTAGAAAGCAAATAGCAATGTTCATACTTAACCACATTATCTGTCGATACAGGATCCCTCAAACAATCGTAACAGATCATGGTACACCTTTCCAAAATAAATATGTTGAAGAGCTATGCGAACAATTCCATATCAAACAAGGGTTCTCCTCATTTTACTACCCTCAAGGGAATGGCCAAGCCAAAGCTACAAACAAGACAATCTTGAAAATCTTTAAGAAAATAGTGAACAAATTAGGGCGAGACTGGCATTTACAGCTTAGTCCCACATTATGGGCATACAGAACTAGTGTGAGAAAACCTACAGGAGCCACTCCTTTCTCCCTAGTATATGGATCAGAGGCGGTATTACCCCTCAAAGTGGAAATCACATCCCTAAGGATATCATTGAAGAACCTGGTTTCAAATGAAGACTATAGAATAGAAAGGCTCAGTGAACTAGAGTTACTAGATGAAAGAAGAAAACATGCCTTCGACGACTTACAAGGCTATCAAAATCGCCTTAGAAGGAACTATCACAAGAAGGTGAAGACATGAACATTTGAGGTAGGAGACCTTGTCCTCATGGAAAATTAGAAGAATCAAGCAGAGCGAGTCAAACCTAGAAAGGTCGAGCCTAACTGGCTAGGACCATTTGTCATTATCAGCTCTACTCAGAGTGGGGCATTCATACTAGCAACACCAGAAGGAGATCAGCTCCCCAGATACATCAACAACATGAACCTCAAGAGGTTCTACCCTTGAGGTCTCTATGGTCAAGGCACCTATCTACATATCCAAAAAATACCAAAAAAATAAAAAAAATACAAAATGTTACCTTTGTGAGAACCTGGCAAACAGGTGCCTTGGCAACAACAAAAAAATAAAAAAAAGCAAAAAAGTAAAGAGAAACAAAATCACTCTTTCAGTAAAAACCTGGCAATCAGGTGCTATTGACTAGGTACCTTGGTGAAAACCTGGCAAACAGGCGCCAAGTGTTCAAATCCAGCTTCACCATCAATGAACTCCAAAAGTGTGACCAGATTTCAAAATGCAAGACTGACTACCAAAGCTAGATCTAGAAGCACAATCCCCTCTGAGCACCAAGCACTTACCCATGGTTAATACTGGTCCACCAGACTAGGGGGCGATTCTAAATGACCTGAAAAAATCCTAAAAATCAGAAAACTCATTTAAAAAGTCCTAAAAAGATAAAAAATCAAGAGAAAATTAATCTTCAGAAAAAAAATTCAAAATTTGCAAAATCCAAAGCAATAAAACCAACTCAGTTATTAAGAGAGCATAGGGTGATCATGCCCAATCAATCAATGTCACAATCATGAGCTTTGCGAATCAACATAGGACTCATCTGACACAACTTTATCAATCTATCAAATAATCAGCAAGCAACTGGCGACCAAGCCAAGATATCAATTGTCACAATAATGAGCTTTGCAAACCAACATTGGGCCCATCTGACAAAGCTTAATCAGCTGCCAACATGATCAAATCAATCTATCAAATGTCACAATCATGAGCTTTGCGAACCAGCATTGGGCCCATCTGACACAACATGATCAGCTGCCAACATGATCAAAGAAATCAATCAATCAAGTCCTATCAATCGTCTTACACAGTGATGGATATGCTCAAACCAAACGGGTCAGTCTTATATGAGTAATCTATTGCTGAAACCAGACGCACTCAAGCAATCAAGCCAATCAAGCCAATCCAAAGAGTCGATCCAATCAAGAGAATCCAACTGCATCAAGGAACCATCCCAAAAATGTTGACTAGGTCAGTCAAGTCGGTCAGATGTCAATCTATATTTCACGGTTATGTTCTTACGCTACTCCAGGATCCCCCATCTGAGGAGAGTAGCTATAATAGATCATGACTTATTTTCATTAATTGTTGTCTGTAGAATGTTCACTTTGACACCAGGGCTACGATGATTTAGGATAAATGCGATAGGCATTGTCACTTATTTGGCAGCCATGGAATTCCATGATCTACGCTTAACCCTAGGAAATAATTAAACATTCCTTCTCTTTTATTTTGCTTGTTTGGTTTATAGAATCAAGAGCTCGTAGCACTATTCAGATGGACTCTGAGTGCTATGGAGTTCTATCTTGGTTTCTATGGTCTTTCCCTTTATGTTGCAAACAAGAGCTTATGATGCTATCCAGATGGACTCTAGGGGCATAGGAGTTCGATCTTGTTTGCTTGGCTTTCCCTTTCGGAAATCAAGAGCGGCACACCCTAAAATGGACAGACTTCTGACTTTACATTAAAAACACTAATTTTCATCTATTAATCAATAGTTTTTTAATCATTAATTAATCATCTATTTTCTTCTAAATTCATTTCCCAAATCATCTAATCAAATTCCCAAAATTAATTAAATAATTAATTTTATTTAATTAATTAACCTTAATTGATTAATTACCATTAATTAATTAATTAAATTCAATTTCCTATAGTTTAAATTCAAATATTTAAACTTACTAATTAAATTCTTCCAATTAAGTTAATTTTAATTAAATTAATTTCATTTCATTTAATAAAGCAATTCTTAATAAAAAAGAATTCAATTATCTAACATGTTGAAAACAATAATTAAATAAATGAATTAAATATTCATTTATCTTCAAAGAGATAACTCCAATCAGCTCACATGGGTTACTCCACCCATCTCTCCAGTCCACATGGCTAACTTCACCCACCTCTTCAGTTCAAAATGGTAACTCACCATTATCTCTTCAATCAACCAAACTCTATCTCCTCTTTACCAATTGAAGAGGTGGAGTTTACTGATGGCCTCTCCAGTTCCTTTTAATCTCAACCATTCATCTCCCTATCTCTGAGATTGATCTCAACTGTTCATATCATCACCAATTCCTATATAATAAACCCTTCATAACCATTTGAAGGATCCAGGATTTCAAGCTCTCGTGCGCCATTACTATGTCAGCTTGGTTCTAGCATTCAAGCCATCTTGCGATCACACACCCATTTCAATTAGCAAATTCTCGACACTTCTCAAGTCATAGATGTTGCCCCACCAATATTGAGTATCAAGAACAGCGTTTCAGAAGGAGTAGAGAGAAACAATAAAAGCTTCAAGCATCATGGGGTTTGCATTTATTTGTTTTCCTTTCTCTTGCTTGTACATTTTATTGATTATGTTTCATTATGATTCATTTTAGTAGTATTGTGTATTTGATTTATATCATTTGTAAAACCTTTGCTACTGACCCTTGCCTTTGGAAAGCTTGGGAATCCACAGATCACGAAAGGAGGCGTACATTTTGGTGAACCCGACGTGAAACAAACAGCCCAAATATCTCTTGCAGATGACAAATAATATTGATCAACCACGGTCGTACAATCATAAATCTAAAAATCTATCTTTTTTTTTTATTCATGTTATTTCACAGTTGCTGGTATTTTACTGCAATCGACGAAACTGTGCCGCAATCGACTGGTTTAATACCACAATTGATTGTAGGCTTTCACAATATTATTCTATCATTTTCTATCTTATTTCTTCTGGTAATTTTCCACAATTTCCTGATTCGTGCCGCAATAATCATTATTTTCCTGCAATTGTCAGATCCTTGTCGCAATCAACAGAACTTCTCTGCACTTGACAGTGCTTTGCCACAATCGCCAGATATTTGATGCACTTGCCAGTACTTTGCCGCAATCGCAAGAAATATTGCATATCATATCCAAATCTTCTGTTTATCTATTTCTAAACTGACATTTTCTAGTTTTCTCTGTAGGACTGGACAAATCCTCGAGAACAGAGAAGGGTAAGTTATTGTGAGTATCAATCATTCATTGTTTTAAAGTTACATATACTCTCACTTTGCAAGAATCCTTTTTGATACTAACCTGTCTAAACAAAGAAAACTAAAAGGAATTTATTTGTCGATTTGGGTTTAAAAAGAACAGTGCTTGCCAAACATATCACATCTCACATTTCAGATTTGGGCTTAAAATTGACGTGCGGACTAAAATTGAATAAAGGCAAAAAATCTCTCAAATTGGTGCATTAAAACTGAACAAGCAATCAACACCTACTTTTGGGCTTAAAATTGAACACTTGTGCTTGTATGGTGGTGTAGCTTAGTTCATATTTCAAACTTTGGAGCTTAATCGATTTACCTTGTGTCTTGAGTTTTGGGTGCACTTGCACAAACTGTTAGATTACAAACCTTTACACTTTTTAGAAAGGCCTGTCCGGGGAATGCACTTTTTCCTCGGAGAATGACCTTAAATTGGTAATCCTTTTGATCAGTATATAAACAAGGCGCGAACCAAATTTCCTTCTTATCTAGCCAAGCTCAGGCGAGGCGTGTTGGTGATAGTCTGGATAGGGTGAATATCCCTAAGGATCCATCATGATCAATTAGGCTCTTAAGTGAGTCACACACGTACAAACAGATTAGAGAGACACCACGGACCCTTGCTACAACCTTGATTAATTAGAGGCCAACCTGTTTTACCTCTGAATAGGTACCTTATTATAGTGCAAGGGGTTGCAGAATTTCCCCCCAAGATTCCCAACATATGTGTCCCATGGTATTTGTGTAGTGAAAGAGATCTTCACTTCACGACAATAATACTTGGAAACTGCAAAAACACGGACACCTACGTCATGGACATTCGTGTCCTAGTAGCGTGACAATTGTTATGTGAGCTAATGGAAATTCAAGCATTGGGCCTATAACATTGTATTCTGAAGCCATTAACCTAGATTAATCTGATTGTTCATTGTTGAGACCTCGTGATAACCTTGCAACTTGAAAAAGTTATAGAACATACACATTTTCAGTCTTCATTCTTCAAAACATAGTGTCTATTATGCTTGTTTCTTTGATCAATTTTTGAAAATGAAAAATAAAACATCCAAACTGTCAAAAATGAGTCAAACGTGTTAAAGTCTAGGGTTGTCAACGTCAACTGTCTTGCAAATCAGAAGCATTGTTCCAAAAAATTCCAAAATTGTCAAACAGTGATACTTATCCTCTAGTCTTTTTTAGACTGTTCCTCTTTTACCGCAATTGCCCACATTGTGCCACAATTGAAGGAAGTCTGCCGAAATTAACTTGTTTATTGCCACAATTGTAGTGTTTATTATCGCAATCGGTGATAAACTACGGCAATTGACCATTTACTTTACCGTAATTGGTGAAGTTGTACCGCAATTGACTAGAGATACTATATTCCTGTTTTGACCTAAAACCTTGAAATAATTCTTCATTTGGTGTCCAAAACTAGTGTCTATCCCAAGAAAATGTGAAGAACATTGTGTGAATCTCAAAACATTAAAGATTATCCCTTCTCTGTAAAGCATAATTATTGTCAAAAACACTGTTAGTTCGAAAGCTCAGACTTGCAAAACCTTGATCTCATCATATCAAACATCATCATCTTTATCAAAGTGACTTTTTCCAAGACAAAGGTTGGAAAATCTTATCTTTTTATCATCACCACTTCGAGATCAATTTATATCAAAATTTGTCCTTAGAATTACCCTTGTCCAAAACATAACTCAGACTTCCTCGGAAAGGATCTTCTTACTTGTTTGCTTTATATCACTTGTTTTAGTTACAAAACCTGGACCGCACTATGTCTCAAACACCTCATGGAGGCCCTTACACAAGGTCTAAGGATAGAACTCAACCTGATGAGTCATATATCAATAGATTCCCCGCTTGGGAAACAAAGCAAGAGAATGATCCTTTCGTGAATACCAGTTCTGCTCTATTCATTGAACAACCCCATGGGGCAGCCTTTTTCTAACATATCAAATAAGAAGAACTTGAAGATGTGGAGCAAGATGCTTTTTCCACAAAAGTAGTTGACGTTGTTTTAGAGAGGAACCCTGAATGTTACTTGGTCATGCTAATAAAGAAGGTAGTCAAACTCCCCGCTGAATTCAGTGTATCGACTATATGGCCCGAAAACCCTCTCGCAGGTCAAAACACTACTCAACCTCCTAAGATACTACCTATTGTGTCTCCAATCTTTCCACCATTGGTATTACCCACACTAACACAGACTATATCCAGTTAAACCAATGACCCAACCAAGGCTAGCACATCTTCCACTCAAGGCATGACAGGCTCACAACTAAGTGCACCCATGGTCACTAGTATCCCTCCACCTTTGGTCTCATGGCCAGGACAATCAAGCTCTCATGCTATGCCTTCCATCCAACCAAACACCAACTATTCTGAAACAATGTCGCTGCTGTAGTTAATTCACACTAGTCTTGGGATCAACACCTCATGCCCACAGGGATCCATCATTGCTGCAATGACTTACAGTCAAGGCCCACCCAAGGCTACATCTTTTCCCATTCTGACATCAATCCAACCCCCGCAACAGCAACCCCAGCTTCAGTTGCGCCAATTCCAACCCCTGCAACAGCCACCCCAGCTTCAGTTGCCTCAAACCAAACCTCTACAAAAGTAACCCTAGCTTCAGTTGCCTTAGTTCCAAACCCTGCAACAACAACCCCAGCTTTAGTTGCCTCAATTCCAACCCCTGCAACAGCAACCCCAGTTTCAACCCCAACCTCAGCAGTAGCAATATCTACCACAACAATTTCAACCCCAGTTTCAATCACAATAGCAAACACATCAAAACCCACCCTGGGCTACCCATGTGCCCCCATTTACAAATCACTCAGTGGAAAATCAATATCAAGCCCCTAGGAAGAAATCCTATGCTCCTACTCAAAGGACATAGAGGCGCAACCTCATACCCAATACAGCACAAAGGAACATCGTTACACATCAGCCTCAGAACCAAACGGACATGTTGATGCAACAAGTGCAAACCCTTCAAACCCAAATGATAAATATGCAGAATCTAGGGCAAACCAAATCCTACACTATAGAGGATTTATACCCATACCCCTTCAATCATTCTCTACAAATGTCTCTGTTCCCAACTCACTTATCGGTACCGAAATTTGACAAATATAGGGGCAATACCAACCCTATTGAACATATATGAGATTTTTTTCTAGTTGCGTCGAAGTCACACATAATGAGACATATTTAATGTGACTATTCCCACAAAGCTTGGCCGGACCAGCAATGGAATGGTTTTCGCATCTACCTCATGGCATTCAATCTTGGGGTCAACTAGCTGAAAAGTTCATAGCTCACCTCCATCATAACATCGAGCGCAAGGTCAGCATCAAGGACCTTTGCGATATCAAACAAAAGGATAGAGAATCTTTTGTGAAGTTCCTACAGAGATGGAGGAATACAAAAAACTGCATAACATATGATGTACCCAAACAGGACTTAATAGTCATGTTTGTTGACAATCTAATTCTAGACATGTCATTCACAACAGAGTTACAGTTAGCTCCGAACTTCACACAACTCATAACTTAGTCAAACAAGGAATCCTTGCAGGTTCCATACAAACAAATACAAACAAAAATGCAACAGACAAAGCTAAGTGGTGGAAAAAAAACAAAAATGTCACTAGCGATGGTGTCATTGATGTGAAGATGGTCAACTATGCACAACCCAAGGTGTCACTGCAAGGTGCACCTGTGGCCAACCAAAAACTCACAGGACCCACTCAACAAGCATACACCCAAAACCAACCTCCCCCTATACAAGCAACCACTGTGTCAAACAGTCAACAACAGAATCAACGCAAACCACGATTTCAATTCCAACAATGAGATTTCACACCATTAGGAGAGTCGATAGAATCAGCTTTGCGCAAGTTGATACAATCAAACACTATCACTCTCCCAGAAATTAGGGACTTTGAACAAGATGAAAACAAACTGAGGTGGTATAATGACAAATATTTATGCAAGTTTCATCAGGTGAAAGGGCACAAAATGGCTAACTGTTACCGACTGAAACACGCTATCCAAGATCTTATTGACACAGGGATCATTGATGTGATGAATACCCAAACCAAAGGCACAACTAATCACACTATTTTCAATGATACCTTTCATGATCACAAAAAGGGAAAAGCCTCCAGGTCTGGTGGACAAGAAAAACAAGTTAACTATACGTATGCCAACAGTGATAATGTTATCAATTGCCTAAATCCTTCAGATAGCCATGTGGCTACAATCACTATCAAAGACCAAGGTAACAATTGTGTTGTAACAACGCATTGTGCCAGAGTCATCTTTCAAGGATTACCATCCTCAGCTACTGTATCTGCCAATCCTAAAGCAAACTCAGATCCACAAACAAGCATAGTGGACCAACTAAAGCGCACACCTGCCCAAATCTCCATGTTTGACCTATTGCGCATATCTCCATAGCATAAACTAGCACTTGAACAACCCCTTTAGAATGCAGCTTTCCCAAGGGACATAACACCTGAGAGCTTCTAAACGATGGTCAACCATATAGCTGCTAACAAACATGCCACATTCATAGACCATGATGTGTATCCGCATAAAACCCTGCATAATGATCCTTTGCACTTACTTGTCTAGGTCCACAAAAGTGCTATCCGTAGGGTCCTTGTTGATGGTGGAGCTAGGTTAAACAAGGGTTGTGGTGAATACAGATATGAAGAGGCTTTTACCATCATGCACATGCCTCAAAGCCCAAGAACTTATGGCATGCCACAACCAGTTATTGCAACAGAAACCCCGCAGCCTATTCTATTCAGATATCCACCCACAACCTTTGTCCGATGGAGAGACATAGCGAAATAAAAGCCATTTAAACAAGACATCAATACCTGGTTATACCAAGACCCACCAGATACAATTCGACCACCACTACCCCTATCAAACTATGGTAATGGTTATACAATGATACAAAGATTTGGGTATGTTGGTACAACTGGGCTAGGGGCAAGACAACAAGGCATAATGGAATTGCCTCTCCCACCAACCCAGATAAATATGAGAGGGTTGGGATATGGACAAAAAAACACCAGTCCTATAATCTAAGACATTCAAGTTAATTAGGAACAAATAGCAGAAATTGCACTGGGGGTACAACACAAAACATGTCTGAATAAGCAACATATTAGCATAGTTTTTTCCCACCGAAGAGGGAACCACACAAACCCAAATAGACCTCCACATAGAAATCGATGATAACAAAGGAAGTGAGACATCTCCCGAGCATTCTATTGAGACTCACTCCCATGAGTATGAGTGGAGATCCCTTCATGACTCTGAACCTTCGATCCCAGATTATTCCCCTCGGTCAGACACTATCATAAATCTAGCAGACCTATTTGACCAACTGACCATCACCAAACAACCCTGCATAGACAAGCATGTCATTTATTAGACCTCAAGTGATGTGTCCACATCATAGTCTAGTTTTATAGGAACCATTTATGTAGTCCCTTTCAGTCAACTAGAGCCAAACAACTGTGAAAGTATTTGTCTTGTACACCCTGAGCTCATAGAGTGGGATCAACAAGGACCCCCTAATTTAGATATCTTTGGGAATGATGAGGCTATAGCTTATTTCATGGGAATTAGGGAATACATTCCATCAGGAGACCACAAGGTAGGCTTCTCCTTTAACCTCGACAGAGCAGCATATTTTGGGGAGAAAGCTCCTCTTTCCAGTCCACAAAAGAAAAAAGAACAAAAGAATGATAAAAAGCTAAAATGAGACATATCTTCTAGCAAAAACCTCATTGAGGCACTAGAAGATGGAAAGAAAGAACTCCTCCCCTTGACAGAGGAGAAATAGGAATTATTAGTAGAAGAAACATAGGAAGTCAATTTGGGAGATGATAAGAACCCAAAGAACATATACTTGGAAAAATCAATCACCCCTGAGAAAAGAGAATAGTTCATCAGTTTCTTCAAGGCAAGGATGATCAATTTTGCATGGTCCTATTTGGATATGCCAATGTTAGATCCAGAGCTAGTACTACACCATCTCCTGTTGCTACCCAAAGCCAAACCTATCAAGCAGAAGTTGAGAAAGATGCATCCCCACGTTGCATTGCTAGTCAAGGCAGAGTTGAAAAAGCTCCTGGATGCTATGTTCATCAAACCTATACCATATGCGGACTGGATATCTAACTTGGTACTAGTTACAAAGCACAGTGGTTAGATACTGATTTGCACAGACTTTAAAGATCTCAACATAGCTTTTCCCAAGGATGACTTTCCTTTACCAAACATTGATATGATAGTAGATCTAACTACTGGACATCAAATGCTATCACTCATGGATGGATTTTTAGGATATAATCAAATAAGGATCGCATGAGAAGACCAACACAAAATAGCTTTCACATGTCCTTGGGGGACATATTGTTGGAATGTCATGTCGTTTGGTCTAAAGAACGCCGGAGTGACATATCAAAGGGCTATGACAACTATATTTCATGATCTCATACACAAAACAATGGAAGACTATGTGGACGACATACTAGCCAAGTCAATACTTTGAAAGGATCATCTACAAGTGTTGGGACCAATCTTTGATAGAATGCAGGAATTCTAGGTCCGTCTAAACCCAAAGAAGTGTGCATTCGGTGTCACAGTAGGAAAGTTACCGTGGTTCATAGTGTCACATAGAGGAATCAAAGTGGACCTAGCAAAATTCAAAGCAATATTGGACATGCCTCCACCATCGAACTGTTGATGGGGTTTTGCTGACCGGGTCCGCCAAAAGTCATAAGTTGTCACCGGGTTCCGGAGAAATCGACCAACTCCGCCTGCAAAGGTTGTCCGGGGGAGATAAATCCTCCGGGCCTTCAATCACCTGGGTGTCGGGTCACGACGGTGCGGGGCTCGGTTGGGAGACGTGACTCTTTTCGAGGGGGATAGCTGGTTACTTCAACTCATTCTCCCAGAGATTCTGAATAGTAAGGGTTTCCCGGAGCATTCTACACTTAGCAAAAAAATGAAAAAAGATCCTGCAGGGTTAGAACATTTATCTAACTACAGTCATGCTGAAAAGTTCGGAACATCGACAACACTCTGAAAGACTACACTAAATACCGAAGAAATACACAACCATCAGTTAGCATTTTATCAGTAGCGAAAATAAAGAGGTCGTTAATCTACTTTAACACATCAGAGTGAAGGACATACAGAAC
>MU226600.1:668775-682176 GCA_018584345.1 Thuja plicata
TTGGGCCAAAGCCCAGAAAACATAAGAATTCATATAGAACTTCTTCTTCTCGTTCAGCTGCAGGAACTGGGAGTCGACATGATTGGAGATAATGGTCGCCCAGTCAAAGAACTCTCCCTTAGTGGAGATGCCCAGGAGGAAATAGTACATCCACTTTGCAATTTCCTAGGCGGAGGGTTGCCCAAATACCCGGGCCAATGCTATCATCCCCATTTGGATGCTTTCCTTGAATTCGGAGCGGGTGATATCTATCTTCATTCTTTTTGGATCCCTCTTTGAGACCTTTAGCCAGTGAGTGTTCATGTACACCCGGGCGGCATCCTCCAGTTGGTTGAATTGTTTCAAGGCCTCTGTCCTTGTGACCACCGAGGACCTATCAAATTGCGGGATACCCAGGCCTGCTTGGAAAGTAACTAGCTCAAGGGACACTAGTGGAGTGGGAAATCCTGTAGGTTCCGGAGCTGCTAGCATGACGGCCCAGACCGAAGAGTTGTAATGGGCCGCCAGAGTGAGAACAAGCTCCAGAGACTGCATGGAGCATGGGAAGCAAGCTGCCCGGAGGATCCCGGAACCTCCGACGTTGGTTGCAATTTTGTCTCCAGCCTATCGCTAGATATGCATTATCTTTACTAGGGCCTGCATTTCTGCCCAAGTCCCGACACTGGGGTCAGTCATCAATTTTACCTGGGACTTGATCTTTGAGCCCACAATCTCCTCACCCTGCATATACTTCATGGTGAGGGGCAGCTTTGCCAGGGCCTTCTCTATTTTTGACTTTGCCGCTGCCCTGGTCTCGGTTGTGGATGGCAACTCCGGACTTCCGGGAGGAGATGATGCGGATGCTTTAGACATGGTTGTAAAATGAAGTCCGGACCTGCGAGACAAAGCGACCGTTAGAACATATTCATCAAAATAAAATAATAACTCCGGGGTCCGGATTTCTTACCACCGCGTCGTTTGCTTTTCTTGAAAAGTTAGTTTTTCACACAAGTATCCGAAAAGCAAAACATAAACTTAGCATTTTTCATTGTATCTCCGGGTTCGGGAAGTTTTATCACACTTGAGGATGTCATAGGATGAATGGTGGAAATGGGGCCCGAAGCCCAGAGAAATGACCGTTAGTAAAGAAGAATGAAGAAGCAGGTCCACGTGGACGCCACGTGCACTGGTATTGAATAGATGTGATGGCACTGGCGGCGGAGCCAACTGTTCGAACGCACGAAAAGGGAAATCCACTTGGCCAGAAGTAATTGCGTGCATGGGAAATAAATGAGGCTCTGACAGCCTTGATGGAGGAGAGAGAAAACTGCCTGTTTGAAACCGGCCAAGAGTCAAGTTTCAAACAGGTGGTTTCCTGCCTCGAAGTAGACTTTGAAGCAAAATACCAACAGCAAGGGCGACTCGACCAGCTCATCGAGCTACCTGGAAGGATATACAAAGAGCCGAGGGGTATATACATGAAAAGGAGGGAGATATACAAGGGTTACCTATAGAAATATACATATATACATGAATATACACGCGAGCGACTCCCGCAAAAAAAAAACCAGACAAAGTTGAAACAAGAATATACAGCTACTTACATTATGCACATGTTATCTACAGGCTATTTACAAATTATTTACAGATTATCTACATCTGCACAGAAGGCGGACAACCTTCTGGAAGAGCCAAGCCACCAGCAAGCGGCGAAACCAGAAGACCAAAGCAACAACAGAGAAACAAAGCAAATGAAAACAAAAACAGGCAAACCCAAAGAAAACCAGAAAATGAAAGCAAAGCGAAGAGGAGAGAAGCAGATAAACCAACCTAAAAACGTAGAAGGCGGAGGAAGGGAAAGATTACCAAGAGAACTCTACAACAACTTCGAATCGTCAAGCCGTCGAGATCACCACCACGGAACACTAGCATACGTCTGAGAACAGTAGAAGGTGTTAAGCTTTGATTACCATAAATTTCTCTATAACTGCTCTGCTAATCTCTTTGAAAATCGCTCTATTTCTATCTAAGTGCTCGAAGATTTTAATCGCGGTAAGTGTGAAAATGACAGGCGAGTCTATTTATACCCGCGGTGAAAAGTAATCCTCCCTACTCCAGAGATTTCAGGTCAAGCACAACCTCCGGACTCCGGGCCCGGGGATTCCTTACGATGATATTCCCAAGACTTAGGAACACCATCACAAAGTATCCCAGAGTCTAGAATCAAGCTTCCAACCAAAAGGCAACCTCTGGGATCTGGGATCCCGGAGGGGAAAAACAAACCAAGAAAATGACACACTCCGGGGAGGAAAACCCCGTAGAAAGAAAGCAAAAAGGAAAAGAAAGACAAGGCAAAGCCGCAGCAAGAAAAGAAAAGCAAAAGAAAAAAAAATGGGGACCCAACATTTTGCACACAAAATGTAGGGACGGGGATGCAAGGCATAACACGAACCTGAGACAACTAAAAGGGTTACAAGGAAGGCTCCAATCAATCAGGCACTTCATAGCTCAGCTAGTAGACAACCGCCACCCATTCCAACATCTATTGCACAAAGACATCAAATTCATATGGACAGAGCAATGCAAATAGACATTTCAAATATTCAAAGACTACCTTCTCAAGTCTCCTATATTGGTACCACCAGTACAAGGTAGACCATTGCTTCTATATATCTCAGCGATGGAGTCAGCATTAGGTGTACTCTTGGCACAACATGATGACGCAGGTAAAGAGAGGGTCATCTACTATCTAAGTTGAACATTGGTTGGATATGAACTAAACTATATGCCAATTGAGAAGTCATGCCTTGCATTTATTTTCGCTTCCCAGAAGCGGAGACATTATATGTTGAGTCACCTAACAAAGTTGATCGCACATATTGATCCTTTAAAGTACCTCCTAAGAAAAGCTGCGCTCACCGGACGACTGGCGAAGTGAGTAATGATTTTGAGTGAGTTCGACATTGAGTACATAGACAAGAAGACCATCAAAGGACAAGTGATCGCAGATCAACTAGCAGAGGCACCCATTCAGGACCATCAGCCTATTATTTCTGACTTTCCTAACAAATCTATCATGACACTACAACCAACGATCAAGGTATGGCAACTATATTTTGATGGATCATGTACAAACCATGGTGCAGGGGCAGTGATAGTGCTTATCACTCCAGATCATGATATAATTCCAAAGTCTTTCAGACTTAACTTCCCATGCACCAACAACAACAGAATATGAAGCACTAGTCATCGGTCTAAAGATAGCAAATCAATGGAGAATCAAGAACCTTAAAGTCTTTGGCGATTCACAGTTGTCCATCAGTCAAGTCAACAATGATTATATGACCAAAGATGAGAAGCTCATACCATACAGAGCACAGATGGAAAAACTACGCACCAAGTTCCATTACATCTTCTTCGAGCAAGTCCCACGAGCACAGAACAAAGCTGTAGATGTGATGGCTACCATAACATCATTGATTGAAATGTTAGGTAACAAAACAAAATTCCAGTTTCTAGTGGAGCAACTCTTGGTGCCATCACATCAGGCACTTGTCACAGAATCAGCATGCATCCTTGTTGGTCCTAAATCTTGATGGTACCAAGATGTCTATAACTATCTCCAAAATAGTGTCTTACCTCCCAATTTGTCTAGGAACCAGAGAAAATCCCTCATCCGCTAGCCCCTAGGTATACCATCCTCTCAACTACTTTATATAGACGAATCTGAGATGGAACGCTACTACGATGTCTCACTTCCATGGAATCCCAGAAAGCTTTGTATGAGGTACTGTAACCACCTCAATTTGGTCTGTTCCAACTATGGACCCTATTTGCCCTAAGTAATATCATACCCTCAATTATGTCCAAATGACCCTGTTATTGCTTGGCATAATTCTTCAAATCAATTTAATGTCCTAGGTGATTTTTATCATTGAATTATATTAACTATTATAGCCATATGATTTAAATCAATTCAAACCAATTAAATCAAACCAAAATCAAACATGGCTATAATATTTAAATATAAAGAAATTAAATAAATCCCTAAATCAATTACCCACTTGCAAAATAACTCATTCCCCTAGCCTATTTAATTTAATTAAAATGGCTATATTCCCCTAATTATTAAAAAGCAATTAAAAAGCTTAAATAATTAATTCTTATATTTTTAAATGAATTAAATAAGTTTAATTCATTTAATTAATATTCCCTTAAACCCCAACCTAACCTATCTCAACCACTTCTACCCTGGGTTCTAACCCTTCTCAACCCATTCACCCTTGCTAATCTAATTCTAATCCTAATTCTAACCCTAACCCACCTCCTAATGTTGTCACATTCCATTAAGGAATGCTTAGCAACTCAACCCACTTGAGAAAGTCCACTTTCTCAAGCATGACTTTCTCAAGTCCACCTTCTCAAGCCACCCTCTTACACCCTTCCCTTGCTTCTTTAAGGCTTTCATTAATACATTATTAATGAAGATGCCTTAAGCCTATGTCTCCTCCATGCCTTATTAATGCCTTGGGCATTAATGGTTCTTACACCTCCATTAATGAGTCCCTTAACTCATAAATGAGCCTTGTCTCCCCTCTCTCTCTCTCTCTCTCATTCTTCTATAAATAGAAGCCATTTTATAGAGAAAATAAGCCTTCAACTCATATCCTAAATGCAATGTTATGCTGTTAGATTAATCTTAGACACATGTCTCACTTCTTATTTTCATGCTTTCACATTGTTCTTATTTTCATTCTTAGAGTTAGAATGCATGCTTCCTCTTCTTTTAGCTTGTTTTTAAACTAAAATCCTTCATGCTAGGTCATATGTGTCACTGATGGTACCATAAACTAAGGGCTTTTATGTTACTAATCACACTCTTCTTAGTTAGAAGGCAATAGGTCGATATTAGTTGGTTTTGTATTCTTATCTAACCTTTTTGAACTAATGCAATGACTTATTGATGTGTTGTGTCTCTCTCATCAGGTACATAATATACACACACAAGTACATGAAGGAATTTGTGGAACCCACAGAGGTGGCAACAACTTAGCTAAGAAGATCATCCGCATGGGATACTATTGGCCCACAATAGAAATAGATGCACACAAACATGTACAAAGGTGTAGACAATGTCAGATTCATGGAGACCTCATCCATGCACCAGCCCAGGAACTAAATCCTATTACATCACCATTGCCATTTTCAATGTGGGAATTTGACCTAGTGGGAAAAATTACACCTTCTTCAGCAAATGGACACAAATATATCATAGCTACAACAGAGTACTTCACCAAGTGGGTGGAAGCAATCCCTCTCACTTACATCACTAGAAAGCAAATAGCAATGTTCATACTTAACCACATTATCTGTTGATACGAGATCCCTCAAACAATCCTGACAGATCATGGTACACCTTTCCAGAACAAAGATGTTGAAGAGCTATGCGAACAATTCCATATCAAACAAGGGTTCTCCTCATTTTACTACCCTCAAGGGAATGGCCAAGCCGAAGCTACAAACAAGACAATCTTGAAAATCTTTAAGAAAATAGTGAACAAATCAGGGCGAGACTAGCATTTACAGCTTAGTCCTACATTATGGGCATACAAAACTAGTGTGAGAACACCTACAAGAGCCACTCCTTTCTCCCTAGTCTATGCATCAGAGGCAATATTACCCCTCAAAATGGAAATCCCATCCCTAAGGATATCATTGAAGAACCTGGTTTCAGATGAAGACTATAGAGTAGCAAGGCTCAGTGAGCTGGAGTTACTAGATGAAAGAAGAAATCATGCCTTCGACCACTTACAAGGCTATCAAAATTGCCTTAGAAGGAACTATCACAAGAAGGTGAAGCCATGAAAATTTGAGGTAGGAGACCTTGTCCTCATGGAAGATCAGAAGAATCAAGTAGAGCGAGTCAAACCCAGAAGGTTCGAGCCTAACTGGCTAGGACCATTTGTCATTATCAGCTCTACTCAGAGTGGGGCATTCATACTAGCAACACCAGAAGGAGATCAGCTCCCGGAATACATGAACAACATGCACCTTAAGAGGTTCTACCCTTGAGGTCTCTATGGTCAAGGTACCTATCTACATATCCAGAAAATACCAAAAATATCAAAAAAACAAAATGTTACCTTGGTGAAAACCTGGCAAACAGGCGCCTTGGCAACAACCAAAAAATTAAAAAAAGCAGAAAAGTAAAGAGAAACAAAATTTCTCTCTCAGTGAAAACCTGGCAATCAGGTGCTATTGAGTAGGTACCTTGGTGAAAACCTTGCAAACATGCATCAAGTGTTCAAATCCAGCTTCACCGTCAGTGAACTTCAAAAGCGAGACCATATTTCAAAATGCAAGACTGACTACCCAAGCTAGATCCAAAAGCACAATCCCCTCTGAGCACCAAGAACTTATCGTCAGTAATTTATTTTGGGTTAGAAATTGAACAAACAACTCACTAAATTTTTTGGTTAATTGAACAAGGCAAACTTTCCTTTTCAAAGCATCCTATTTTCTTTAAAATAGGAACAACTAAATCGAGTTCAACATAGCTTGAAGGAATGAACGTTACTTTATGTGTTTTGGGAGAAAATAGTTTAGATTAGGACAGTATGCTCTTCTTCTTCAAAAGAATCAGAAATCCAAACATCCAAAGCTCACCAATCCTAGTTACATACATCTAAACATTAGAGGGCCTTCCGGTTGAGGAAAAAATCTCCCGGGAACGACCCAAGTGAGGACAGGTTTTACGTCGACCCTTCCAACTCACTATAAATAGTTGCTTCCTCATAGGCTAAAGCCTCGAAAGATGGAATTGGTATTGTTCTTGGAATTTTGACATCATTGCTTGAACATATCTGGGTATATGTAAAGGGGAGCCGCTTGAATCTTTCTTGCGAGACTACATATATTCAGGTACTCATAGGGCTATACGCCTAAATTTTTCCTTGTGCAATTCTATGGAGGATAGTTTCAAATAGATTGCCCAATAATCTACCACAACTTCAACTGAAAGAATTCCTGATTCATCCCTGAAAGGGTGATAATCTTTGTGCAAGGCAAAAAGTAATTGCCCCAAGACACTCGTCATATTGTGCCCTCACTTGCGTTTGGAGTCGGCTAATACAACATCATGACTGGAGCCATTGCGTGCTTGCTGATGGCTATATTCTTATTAGCATTTGAGTGTATACTTGAGTCAACAAGCAAAGATTTTCATCATCCACCTAGAAAATAGGAAAAGATGAGTGTTTGTTTCACCCTCTTAACAATGAAAAACTGTTTGATGTGTTCAAAATATCATTAAAAAGATAAGCTCCTCAAAACAATCAACAAATTTCAAACCCTGAGTACAAGTGTTTTTCACACATTACGACACCTCTTGACGCAATCTGGAAAAAAGCACCTTCACGCACTTCGAAAACAAACTTTTTAGAACTGACCAAAACTAACAAAGACATCATAAGATTGCATCCTATATTTCCCAAGTTGCATGCAGTGTTTAGGATCATATTTGGTATTTAGGAACGCATTTGGTCAGCAAAAAGTCGCATCCAGATTCTATGATCGCATCTGGTACCATCAGAGGCTCTCATTTGGGAGCTCGCATTCAGGACAGTGGGTACTTGTAGAATTTTTTCTTAGGAAGTCTCAGTTGATTAGGATACCCTTTTTTCTCTTTAGCTGGTTCCTGTTGTCTCTTCTGCTTTCCCTGTTATATTTTCAAAACACTTTCGAAATGTCCACCTTGCATGCTTAGTCAGTCTTTCACGATCAGTTCAATACGTGTGGTCTACCCACTTTCTATCAACAACTTGGTTCCCAACTCACTATCAGGGCATTCTAACCCTCTGATTCTGGAATCATTTACATCCACCAACAAACAGTTACTTTTACCTAGACATGCCCACTTGAACGATCTAAAATCCTTACTTGCGCTATTGGGAAACGTTAACAAAGTTGAGAAACAAACTTCATGGTTAACACAAGACGCAACCAATACACAACTAAAGGATCAAAAGTGCCTCCTAAAACACCACACTTTCAAGGAGAAACATCTCATAGTTCCCTTCTCGATCTAGATTCCCCTCAAATGGATAGAAACACTAACGAATGGAGTAAGTCTTTTGAGGGTTATAATGATGGAAATCACACACAATTCAAAGGCACGGAAGAGGAAGAAAGACCCAAGTTTGAACATAATCCATTTGGATCAGACAGTGAAGAGATCCCTGAAGACAAATATGAAAAACTCAAACAAAGTAAACGGATCCACAAGCTATTGGAACGAATATTTGGTGATGGTAAAGAAAAATACTTCCTCCATCTAGCATCCTTAGGTGTCAAGTTACCCAAGGATTATAATGTAGAAAATCTCAAAGAAAAGGAGGTACCAAACCCGATATCTATTCTCACCAAATAGCTTAATCTAATGCAAATGGAGCTCAACAATCTCAAACATGAGAAAGAGAAACCCAAAACAAAATATTCTTTGGATTCCATTTGTCCATTCCCTTTTGACAAAAGTATCACTATGGTCTCGTTTCCTCCCAACGTTGCAAGGGCAAAGTATGACAAGTACACAGGAGAAACTAACCCCCATGACCATGTAAGGGAATTTTGTGTTGTAAGCATCGATTACATGCACGAACCCACATACCTCATGCGACTGTTTCCACGAAGTCTAGGAGGTAATTTCATGGAATGGTTCTCAAAACTAAACCCTAAGGTCAAGACATTCGAGGAGTTGATGCAATGGTTCATTCAAAATTACTCCTACAAAATCCAACATGATGTAACTATGATGGACCTATGTAATGCCAAACAACAAACTGGAGAATCATTCACACACTTCCTCCAAAGATGGAGAAATATTTTTGCACTATATTCAAGGGTCATTCCCAAAATAGAGAAGATGGAAATCTTTGTTAATAATCTAGTACCTAAATTGAGCTATGCGCTACAAATGCAAGACTCTCCCAGCTCGATAGAATGATTAAAAATGCCCTCCATATTGAGGAAGTCATGGTCAAAAGGGGAGAAATCACCCTTCAAAATGAAAAAAAAAAGAAACAACTCCAACTCCAAGCCTAAATGGTGGAAACAAAACAAGAATGTTGTTAATGACAGAGTGGTTGACACCTCTATCATTAATCCTAAACCTGAGGCATTCAATCTAACCAATGGCATGTAAGCAAGCAAAGAGGCTAAGGTAACACCTCCCGTTCCCAAAGCAAACAATGATAATAACAAGGAATGAACATGGACTTCAAAACCCAAAAGAACATTCACTCCTTTGGGGGAGACTCTTGAGACCATTTTAAAAACATTGGTGGATAACAAAGTTCTTACAATTTTCGATTCTAAACCATGGGAACCAATGGTCAAACCTAGGTGGTGGGATGACAACTCCTATTGTGTCTTCCACAAAAACAAAGGCCACTCAAACTTAAAAATGTCATCCAAGACCTCATCAAAGGAGGTAAGATCAAAGTAGATGGACATACTACCAATGAGGATCATACAACATTCAACAAACCCTTTCCTAATTACAATCAAGGAGAAACATCCAAAGGGAAGGGTAATGAGGTAAGCTACACCTATTCCAAAAGTGAGAATGTGATTAATATGCTCAACATTAAAATTGAATCCATTAATGTGATCACAATTAAAGGTATCTCATCTCACTCAAATGTTGTAACACAGAGCCAAGCACAAGTTACAATCAAAGGACCTCCAAAACTAACATCAACGTCAACATCCAAGGTTCCTATTGTAACTATTCCTAAACCAATAGCAAGACACATGTTCGCTATCCTCAAAGAAAAATATGACTTGGTAGACCAATTGCAATGAACCTCTGCCAAAATTTCCATCTTTGAGTTTCTCAAGATATCCATGGTACATAGGGAAATCCTAGAACAAGCTCTACATGGTGCTAATGTTCCAAAAGATATTGACATAAACAAGTTCCAAGCGATAGTCAATCACATCTTAGCACCACACTACCTCTCCTTTTCTGAAGAGGATGACAAGTCATTGACCCATCCACACAATCAACCCCTCCATATCAAAGTCCTTATTCATAAATCCTGTGTTAGACGCATGTTGATAGATGGAGGCGCAAGATTGAATATCTGTACACTGGATCTCATCAGGAGACTAGGTCTCTCAGAACAAACAATTGACACTAGAAACAAGATAACCATCAAAGCTTATGATGAGGAAGAAAGATCCTCCAGAGGTCTTATTTCTCTACCTATTAGAGTCAGACCAATCAAGAGGAATGTCACATGTCAAGTTTTGGATTTACCATTGGCCTACAATATTCTACTAGGGAGACCATGGATTCATGAAATGCAAGCTGTACGATCCACTTATCACCAATGCATAAAATTCCCACATAATGGGGTGGAAGTGACAATTCCTGCAGATGCTAACTACACTTGCAACAATATCAAAGCAAGTAGCATGATCCCACACAACAAAGAAGATATGGATGTAGTTGCTCCTAAAACTACCAAGGACATGGTTATGAAGAGTTTTAGCAAAACCTTGAAACTTGAAGAAACAAGTATGGGAGAATACAAGTTGGACCTGACTCCCTCAATGACAGAACTTTCGGTATCACCAAGATCCTACGGAAAACCTTCATCAACATTCACACCTCTAGCATTCAAAGAGCCAGAAGTACACAAGGCGACTGGCATGATAAAGGCATCCATATCTTCTTTAGATAGCACAGAAGAACAGGCAGTCTTGGACTGGCTTTACAAGGGAGAACCAGTGGAATCTGAGGTCAAACATGTGAAGATATCCCTTGAACAATATGGAAAGTGATATTATTTCCTCACACAAATGGGATACAAAGGAAAAGGACCTCTAAATGACACAGGATGAGGGATCATTGAACCTATACCCATGGAGTTCTGCAACACCAGAGATAAAACAAGACTGGGTTTTAAAACTAAAATTGATAAACCCGCTCCAATAGAGAGTCCACACTTAGATAAAGGGAGTGATCAAATAGATGAACTAGAGCAATGGTCCTATGAAATATTGTTACATGTTGGCGCACAAGACCCCAACTACCAAGGAGAACGCTACGTACCTAGCTTTGAGGTACCATATGATCTTCACACTCCTTTGCTAGCACAACCTCCCATTCAAGAGGCAGGAGACACAATAGCAACAATCACTCAAGAAATACCCCGGCCACAAAATTCACATCCTAATTGGGGGCAATTGGTCATAATTTCACATGTTCTCGATCTACCTCACTTTGATCTACAAACAGCTAATCGAGTACATCAGATAACCATAGTTGAATACTTAAACAGATCTGATGATGATGTCACAGAGTCTCATGACTATGAATGGGATTGGCTATCTATTGCCTCTAAAGATATTGGAATAGATACAATTCACACATTTGCAGCTCCCTCAGCTCCTAGCAAACAATCTGACACTCCTCTCAATGATACTGATCCTCCTGAAGTAGAAGAACAGTTCCTTCCCCCCATCATTGATGAAGACACGGGTGAATATATAGGTTTGGAAGGATTTCATAGGCCACAAGAAAGAAACCTCCATTTACAGAGAAATGATGATGAGATTTCTACTAACAAGACGCTAGATTTTGATCCACGTATGACTAACAGTGACCTTTTTAACGATGATCTTACTCTTATTGATCTAAATATTAAAGAAATTAACCTAACAGATTGTATCATGTCAATTAATGGTCTTGATTGTAACACGATGATGTCCTTGTCAGAATCTAACTCCCTAACATTGGTACTTCTAGACCTAATTGATTGGACTAAAATAGATCCTATTCCTATCCTCGACTTTCCCAATGACCACTCCCTAGCTTGTTATCTCAATGCTTGTGAACCTTACCCTTCTTCCACCAATGCAAGGAGCGAGAACATGCCATAGGAGGATATCAGGTTTCTTAGTCACAAACTGAAAAATAAAAAGAAGCAGCGGACTGATGGTGAAAACCACTCTGTGGTAGTATCAGATCCCAAAATAGTAAAGAAAAATGACATATCCAATGGTGAAAACCTCTTCGAGGTGCCAAGGGATGAGACTCCTGATATCCTTCCTAAACACTTTCAGGAAAGATCTTCGGTACTGATTGAACCAACACAACCAGCAAACTTGGGCACTGTTGAAAATCCTCAAATAGTCCATCTGGCACAATCTTTATCAGAAGAAGAGAAGGTATAGTTCACAGAATTCCTAAAAGAGAAGAAGATCGATTTTGCATGGTCTTATACTAATATGCTAGGAATAGATCCTAATCTCATCATGCACCACTTGTCTATATCTCCTGAGATCAAACCTGTAAAACAAAAACTTAGAAAGATGCATCCTCATGTTACATTATTGGTAAAAGCAGAACTAGCAAAGTTGTTATAATCTAGATTTATTCTAGTCATTGCCTATTCAGGGTGGATCTCCAATGAGGTCCCCGTTTCTAAATCTGATAAATCTATCAGAATCTGTACAGACTTCAGAGACCTAAACAAAGCATGTCTAAAAGATGACTTCCCTCTACCAAACATTGACATGATCATAGATCTTACAACAGGCTTTCAGATGTATTCATTAATGGATGGATTCTCAGGATATAATCAAATCAATATTGCCACTGAGGATCAAGAGAAAACTGCATTCACATGCACATGAGGCACATTTTTTTGGAACGTCATGCCATTTGGGTTAAAGAATGCCGGTGCAATATATCAAAGAGCTATGACAAAAATATTCCATGACATGATGCACAAGAACATGGAGGACTATTTCGATGACACATTGGCTAAATCTAAAGAGAGAGGTACTCACATTGTTGACCTAAGAAAGATATTGGATCGAATGGAACAATTCCAACGCAAGCTCAATCTGAAGAAATGTGCCTTTGGGGTCCAATCAAGGAAGCTCCTAGGATTCATAGTATCGGCGAAGGGAATCGAGGTAGATCCTACAAAGGTAAAGGCTATTCTAGAGATGGCTCCTCTATGTAATATCAGTCAAATGAGGATGCTACAAGGGAGACTTCAGTCTATCAGGAGAGTCATGTCCCAACTTGCAGATAGGGCACAACCCTTTACTAAACTACTACATAAAGAGGTTACCTTCAAATGGGATGAACACTATGAAGCAAACTTTAGAGAATTGAAGGGGTACCTGGGCGCTCCACCTATTCTTATGGCACCTATTCTTGGAAAACCCTTACTCCTATACATTTCAGCTATGACTACATCCCTAGGAGTATTACTGGCGCAAGAAGATGAAACAAAGAAGGAACAAGCTATCTACTACATTAGTAGAACACTAGTCACTTATGAGCTCAATTATAGCATTATTGAAAAAGCATGCTTAGCAGTCATCTTTGCATCACAAAAATTG
>MU226600.1:682585-700455 GCA_018584345.1 Thuja plicata
TTGAGTTACACGTGTATGGTGACTCCCAACTAATTATCAATCAAGTCAATGGGGAGTATCAAACAAAAGATGAAAAGTTGATGCCCTACAAGAAACTAGTTGATGATCTAAAGAAGTACTTTGTCTTCATCACCTTCCAATAGGTACCAAGATCTAAGAATAAGGTTGCAGATGCTATGGCTACCTTGGCATCCATGTTACAACTGGAGGAGCATCAATTCCACTATGAATTCTTGGCGGAAGAAATATCCTATCCTGCCTTTGCTAACCCTGAATACCAGGTAATATGTACCTTGAATACCCCAGATCAATCTCGGTATGCCATTATCATTGCTTACCTTTCAGACCAAACCATTCCTGCCAATCTATCCAGAAATGAGAAAAGATCCCTGATTAGGATAGCATCGCATTACGACCTCATAACTAACAACCTACATCAATGCGGTCTTGACGGTACACTTGTTCGGTGTTTACAACTTGAAGAGTCTGATCTAGCATTAAAAGATATCTACAAAGGTGTATGTGGATCACACTCAAATGGCTTTTCATTAGCTAAGAAACTACTCAGAGTAGGCTATTATTGGCCTACCATGGAGAAAGATGCTATTCAATTTTCAAAAGCATGTCTTAAATGATAGACACATGGAAACCTGATCCATGCTCCTGCCAGAGAACTTATACCTTTCGTAACACATTGGCCATTTCAGCAATGGGCCTTTGACTTGGTTGGACAAATATATCCCAACTCCTCAAATGGACATAATTTTATCATTACGGCCACTGAGTATTTCACGAAGTGGGTTGAAGTCATGCCGCTAATGAAAGCCACTGGAAAACAGGTGGCTATGTTCATTCTGAACTACATTATTTGTAGATATGGGATACCCTCTTCAATTGTAATAGACAATGGGGACCAATTTAGAAATCAAAACATTGATGACCTTTGTGAATAGTTCCATATTACTCAACATTGCTCCTCAATCTATTATCCTCAAGGTAATGGACAGGCTGAGGCATCCAACAAAAATATTCTCAAGATTATACATGGAACTGTAAGCAGGTCTGGCAGAGACTGGCACCTACAACTAAATCTGGCACTATGGGCCTACAAAAAAAACATCCAAACACCTACTGGAGCCACGCCATTTTCTCTATTCTATGGTGTTGAGGTAGTACTACCTATTGAGGTTGAAATCCCATCTTTGCAGATATCTTTACGAGGTCTTGTTACTGATGAGCAGTACCGCATAGATAAGGTGAATTCTTTGAACTTGCTAGATGAGTGCAGACAACAATCATTCAATCACCTCAAAGTGTATCAAGCACATATGTCCAAAGGTTACAATAAAAAGGTCAAACCACACAAATTTGAAGTAGGAGATCTCATCCTCAAGGAGAATCCTAAAAACCAGCCTAACAGGGAGCAGAAAGGAAAGTTTTAACCTAACTGGCTGGGACCTTATGTTATCACTGCTACCTTTGGGACTAGAGCTTATCAGTTAGCTACACCTGAGGGAGACATTCTTCTAGATCCTATCAAAAATCTACATTTGAAGTGGTTCTACACTTAATATTCAGCTAGCAGAGTCTGTACAGCAAATAGTTCTTGCAAAATACCAAAAACATTCAGAAAATTAATCCTGAAGAAATCCAAAAATAGTGGAAAAGATCCTACAAAAAGGGTATCCTTGGTAAAAACCTGGTAAATAGGCGCCTTGATACTACAAAAACATTCAAAAAAGAAAAAATAGCAAAAAATTTGAAAAAAAGAAAAAGTACCTTGATGAGCACCTGGTAAAATAGGCATCTTGGTAGAAAAAAAAAGAAAAAGAAAGAAAAAGGTCTTGCCAAGTGGGGAAAACCTAGCAATCAGGCATCACTTGTATTTTGCACTCCATCTATCATTGCACTACTGATACTAGGCCTGCATAATTTTTCCTATGCTCATACGCTGACTTCATCTTCCTAAATGACTATCTTGTCCTCGCTTGGGATTGGTCTATCTTTACATCTTAGGAATAAGTCATTCTGCACTGGGGGCATCTTTGCTGGCATAGTTAGTTGCGGTTGCTAGGTTTCTCTAGGATGGTTTGCCTCACAAAGATAAGGTTTCTTGATACATGCAAAACAATGCCACTTTCCAAAACCAGGGTGTCTTTGCAAAACATTGGACATGACATTTACATTAACGGAGTTCCTACAAGGCTATATTGGATTGCAAACATGAATGAATCAATGCACAGACATGGAACACCATTTTGCTGGTATTACAAATTTCAGATTGATGAATCTCTACTGTGTTTGACATATGAATGAACAGGTACTATCTTAAGCGCACAGTTTGATAATGGTTTGATTATGATTCTTTCATGTCCTGATGATGTTTTCAACTAGGGGCATCTAAGTAATTATGAATTTTATTTAATTGATTCTCAATTGATGATTTATTATGTCTTCTTAGTTACTCAATGATGTCTACGCAAAGACAAAGAGTCACAAGGATAGGGGGCATAATGTTTTCTTGATTTTCTGCGTATGGTAATTGTTCCAAATGATCCTATAAACTTCACCTAACTTGGATGTTTATGGTAAGAGCTGCCACTATAGGTGGATAGCCACATATATCTCGATCTTGGTTATGTACAAACTATGGTGAGGTTGAAACAATTTTCCTTGTTTGTTTTCTAATCCAGATTCTTCCTAATGTATACAAATCATAATGTACCCAAATATATGAATTTTCAAGGTCATTGCGGGTCCAATATCTTGCCTTAATCAAAATCTAGTATATTAAAAGGAAGGTGACTGTTTTGTTATCCTGGCTTCTCTACCTTGATGCCTAAGTCTATTTCTGACATTTTAAAATAAAACATAGTATTCATATTATCATAATATCAGTGGGTATTAGTGATGATTATACTATCAGGTGGTCCGTTCTGAAAAGTGCCCAATGATGATAAAAATGTTGCAATATTTTCTCAATCAGTGACAAGTCCTAAGAGTCTGCATATAGCTGCATTTAGAGATTGCATGATGCATTTGTGAAAGACATAACAACATAAAGAATTTTGTGCTCAAAAATGGTTTCTATCTTCTTCTAACAATCAAGTTAATTACATCTACATTACTGATATCAAATATCATTGCACATCCATAGCATACATTTTTTCATCCATTGAAAAGAAGAAACAAGAAAATACAAAATTAAAGCATCCATGTCTTGCATTTTTACTTTTTCATCCTAAGTGCATCCATACATCTATTTTTGCATAACTGGAAAATCAAAAGAAACATACATTTGCATTTTCACATAAGTATTGTTTAAAACATATTTATATCAGTAATGACTCATCACATCCAATCATAAAATGATGTTATCATCTACGAACTAACTCATCAAGAGACCAAGATATCATCACATGTGCAAAAGATACATTTACCACATTTATAAAAGCAAAAAGAACTCATGAAACATGTCAGAATCAAGAAGCTGCATCAGATATATATCATCATAACATGGTACAGATCAAATATAAAGAGTATAAAGAGTATCAGTGAATCAGTGAGCATAAAGAGTATAAAGAGTATTAGTGAATCAGTGAGCATAAAGAGTATCAATGAGCATAAAGAGTATCAATGAGCATAAAGATCAAGAACCAATCTAAGAAGGATCCAGATATACAAAAGAGGGGATCTCAACAGGATCCATATATACAAATATGATCTCAAAAATATACATGTCATAAAGATGATACAAGAAAATCAACTCTGTCCCGCCCCTTCTCCCTAGTCAGGAGGAGGATAAGGTGGTGGTGCAAAAGGAGCTGTTGGAGGAGGCATGGCCCCCTCTGACCATTGAGCCACTCTAGAGAATGAAGGTGCTCTCTGAACCTCTGGAACTACTGCGTGATATAGGGCATAATAATATGTAGCCCTCTGTCCCTGATGGACTATTGTCCGGGCCTGTTCATCCCTCTCTGCTCTTAGCCACTCAAGCTGTAGATCCCTGTCTGCCAGTAAAGCATCAATAGTAGTGACTCTGGCCTCCAAAGCAGTGATCCTGGCTTAGAGCTGCTCTCTCTCCTAATCGCATCTCGACAGTGAATCTCCTTCTCTACCGGCTTCCTGCTCAAGTGCCCCCTGACGCCTCTATCACTGCTGCTCACCTATAAGAAATGAGCCAGTATCTCTCTAAGGGGCGATGAATCTAAATCTCTGACATCTACCCTCCCCACTGCCACTGGAACCACCTGTTTCCACAGCCTCTCCACCACCACCTCTATCATCACCATCATGGCCATCATCCGGAGGAGGATGCTTGTCATCTCTGCCACCGTCCTTGCCACCATCACGGCCTCTGTGTCTACCAGGAGCCCTATCTCTACCTCCTCTGCCCCTGACTGGTCGATCATCAGGATTGTAGTCTAGTGGCTCCTCTATATGAGGAATGATCTCCTATGGAATAGTGAATTGAGGAAATGGATACTAGAGCCTCTCTGCAGGATAACCATCAGATACACCTACATCCTCTACATCTGGCCAAAGATCCCAGTCTACTGCAACCATGTCTCAGACCTCCTGGTGAGCAGTCTCATAAGTCAACTGTACACCCCATAGAGGTGTCTCATCTTTGGTGCGGGCGTATACTGCAATGTCCTCCATCCTACCCTACCGCTGACCATACTGCCTCAATACTCTGGTGATCACAAAATGCTCTATAACATATCTAGTCTGGCCAATAAGATATCTACTCTGACACCAAAATGGCAGCTGTTGGGCATCCGAGGTCCCCACCTCACAATCTAGATATGGTCGCCACACGACCTCTGTCATATCATCAAATAATCGGTGCCAGTACTCAATCTTGCCCATATGGGGTTGTTGTAGAAGTCTTGCATACATATATACATAGGGTTGCTCAGGTGCCGTCTACCTATCTACAATTAGCCATGTAATAGGGATGTGCTCCCAGGCCCAGATCTAAAGAATAAGTATACCCATAGTCATACTGCGGGTATAATGGTACACAATCTCATGTAGCTCTCGATACATGTGAGCTAGGATATAGCTCCCCCAAGCAAATCATCGACAGTGGGTCACCATCTACTCGATCATATCTACCTAGCCAGCCATAAATCTATGTTGGCCCCTATCTGGCATAAGGAGGCCACCTACCAGACCTACTAGATAAATAGATAATCGATCATAATGATTGACCATGTAGTCCCATGATAGATATCTCCGGTCTATGGTGTCATCCTGGAAATATCTCTGTGCAGCACCAATCGCCACGGCCACCATCGACTCAAATCGTACCTCATGACCAACCATCGGTACATGAAATATCCTCTAGAAATCCTCTGGAGTCACTGTGATCTCTCCAGTAGGTAAATGGAAGGTGTTGTGCTCTAAGTACCATCTCTCGACAAGACCAGTCAACAACCCACGGTTTACCCCGATCTCAGGTAAACCCATCAAAGAGTGTAATCCACATCGGATCACCGTCGCCTGCTCATCATCTGACAACCATCTTGACAATGCAAGAACACGTGCAGGATAAGTGTCGCGAAATGCTACTACCTCAAACTGGGCCTGTTTTGGACAAGAATGGCTATACATCAGTATCCTATCTACATTACAGGGGCAGATTCCTAATCAACTAAGTCATTTCAAGTTTGTAGGATGAAAATAGATCAAACATGTTAAAATTCTAAGTTTTCTACCAGATGTGATCCTGGAAATACAGGATGCGACTACGTTTACTAGATGCAATCCCCGAAATATGGGATGCGATCCTAAATGCGGAGTGTGATCCTAAGCAAATGAGATGCGACCCACTGATGGATTTCCTATTTTAAACATGCCAAAAATGCTAAAATTGGATGCAATCCAAAAAATCTTGGATGCGACGCAGAAATCCAGAAAAATTGGATGCGATTCAGGAAAAACTAGATGCGACGCGGGATTCGCAAGATGCGATCCTATATTGAAAGGGCTCTAAAATTCACAAAAATACATAAATTTGAAAATTGCAAAATTCACAGGGTAGTTTATTGAGCACTTACCGGCGGTGGGTAGTCGACTGGATGTTGTTGTCGATGGCTCATCTCAAAACGGTGTTTCCTCACAGGGACTACCATCTTCTCTGTAGAGCTCTCTAAATTTCTATAGAGGAAAGTGAAAATGAATAGTGAAATGGTAATTTTGGAGGCTTATATGGGTCTTTTGAGACATTTAGGAGTTCCAAAACTCCTCCTAGACAACTACAAATTTATTTATGTTCCAAACATTAGTCAATATTGCACATTTTACCATACATCTTGGTCGAAACATCATTTTATCAGTCTTATCACTCCCATTTTCATGTAATTCACTTGGTAATTGTGTGTTTATTTTTAAACACGCCTTCTTTTCCACCTTCTTCTACTCCATTCTTTCTTGTCCTAACCGCTTCCTGCAAGTGTTACGTTCTTTCAAACTGAGGGATTTTATTCTTTTCCTTTGATTTCATTCCCGAGGGGGAATGATTACACTATCATCAATTAAATTTTTTTTCAAAATAGCATAAAAAAGACTTAGTTATCAAACAAACTAGGGGCATAACAGTTTCCTTGACTAAAGTCAGAACTGTTGGATAGAAAGATTTGGTTCTCATGAGCTGGATATCTTATGTTTCCTCATTGTAAAGATTTTTATTAAACTGCTGGCAGCTTCATATTGGCTCTTCGGACGACAACCAAGTTCAGAATCAGTATTATCAATTTTTGGACGAAAACCAAATTCAGAATTGGTATCTTTAAAAATATTTTATTGATCTTTGGACGACAACCAAGTTCAAAATCAATTCTATTAGTTTAGTTCAATCAAGTGTGAGACTGATCTCATCAACATTTCATTTGTCAACCAAGAACGGAATTCTCAATCTTTCTGAAGTCAAAATCAAAAACTTTCTTTGAATCAATGCGCTGCTTGCACATCAATTCAAAGAGGGGCAAATGTAGCCACCTAAATTTGGTTTGTTCCAACTATAGACCCTATTTTCCCTAAGTATGATCATACCCTCGATTATGTCCAAATGACCCTATTACTACTTGGCATAATTCTTCAAATCAATTTAATGTCCTAGGTGATTTTTATCACTGAATTATATTAACTATTATAGCCATATGATTTAAATCAATTCAAACCAAAATCAAACGTGGCTATAGTATTTAATTATAAAGGAACTAAATAAATCCCTAAATCAATTACCCACTTGCAAAATAACCCATTCCCCTAGCCTATTTAATTTAATTAAAATGGCTATAGTCCCCTAATTATTAAAAAGCAATAAAAAGCTTAAATAATTAATTCCTATATTTTAAATGAATTAAATAAGTTTAATTCATTTAATTAATATTCCCTTAAACCCCAACCTAACCTATCTCAACCACTTCTACCCTGGGTTCTAACCCTTCTCAACCCATTCACCCTTGCTAATCTAATTCTAATCCTAATTCTAACCCTAACCCACTTCCTAATATTGTCACATTCTATTAAGGAATGCTTAGCAACTCAACCCACTTGAGAAAGTCCACTTTCTCAAGTATGACTTTCTCAAGTCCACCTTCTCAAGCCACCCTCTTACACCCTTCCCTTGCTTCTTTAAGGCTTTCATTAATACCTTATTAATGAAGATGCCTTAAGCCTATGTCTCCTCCATGCCTTATTAATGCCTTGGGCATTAATGGTTCTTACACCTCCATTAATGAGTCCTTTAAATCATAATTGAGCCTTGTCTCCCTCTCTCTCTCTCTCTCTCTCTCTCTCTCTCTCTCATTCTTCTATAAATAGAAGCTATTTTTGAGAGCAAATAAGCCTTCAACTTATATCCTAAATGCAATGTTATGTTGTTAGATTAATCTTAGACACATATTTCACTTCTTATTTTCATGCTTTCACATTGTTCTTATTTTCATTCTTAGAGTTAGAATGCATGCTTCCTCTTCTTTTAGCTTGTTTTTAAACTAAAATACTTCATGCTAGGTCGTATATGTCACTGATGGTAGCATAAACTGAGGGATTTTATATTACTAATCACACTCTTCTTAGTTAGAAGGCAATACGTTGATATTAGTTGGTTATGTATGCGTATCTAACCTTTTTGAACTAATGCAATGACTTATTGATGTGTTGTGTCTCTCTCATCAGGTACATAACATACACACACAGGTACATGAAGAAATTTGTGGAACCCATGGAGGTGGAAAAAAATTAGCTAAGAAGATCATTCGCATGGGATAATATTGGCCCACAATAGAGATAGTTGCACACAAACATGTACAAAGGTGTACACAATGTCAGATTCATGGAGACCTCATCCATGCACCAGTCCAGGAACTAAATCCCATTACATCACCATTGCCATTTTCAATGTGGGGATTTGACCTGCTGGGCAAAACTACACCTTCTTCAGCAAATGGACACAAATACATCATAGCTGCAATAGAGTACTTCACCAAGTGGGTGGAAGCAATCCCTCTCACTTACATCACTGGAAAGAAAATAGCAATGTTCATACTTAACCACATTATCTGTCGATACGGATCCCTCAAATAATCCTGACAGATCATGGTACACCTTTCCAGAACAAAGATGTTGAAGAGCTATGCGAACAATTCCATATCAAACAAGGGTTCTCCTCATTTTACTACTCTCAAGGGAATGGCCAAGCCGAAGCTACAAACAAGACAATCTTGAAAATCTTTAAGAAAACAGTGAACGAATCAGGGCGAGACTGGCATTTACAGCTTAGTCTTGCATTATGGGCATACATAACTAGTGTGAGAACACCTACAGGAGCCACTCCTTTCTCCCTAGTCTATGGATCAGAGGTAGTATTACCCCTCGAAGTGGAAATCCCATCCCTAAGGATATCATTGAAGAACTTGGCTTCAGAAAAAGACTATAGAGTAGCAAGGCTCAGTGAACTAGAGTTACTAGATGAAAGAAGACAACATGCCTTCGACCACTTACAAGGCTATCAAAATCACCTTGGAAGGAACTATCATAGGAAGGTGAAGCCACAAACATTTGAGGTAGGAGACCTTTTCCTCATGGAAAATCAGAAGAATCAAGCAGAGCGAGTCAAACCCGGAAAGTTTGAGCCTAACTGGCTAGGACCATTTGTCATTATCAGCTCTACTCAGAGTGGGGCATTCATACTAGCAACAGTAGAAGGAGATCAACTCCCCGGATACATCCCCAGATACATCAATAGCATGCACCTCAAGAGGTTCTACCCTTGAGGTCTCTATGGTCAAGGCACCTATCTACATATCCAAAAAATACCAAAAAAATCAAAAAATACAAAATGTTACCTTGGTGAAAACCTGGCAAACAGGCGCCTTGGAAACAATAAAAGAAGAAAAGTAAAGAGAAACAAAATCGCTCTCTTAGTGAAAACCTGGTAATCAGGCGCTATTAAGTACGTACCTTGGTGAAAACCTGGCAAACAGGCGCCAAGTGTTCAAATCCAGCTTCACTGTCAATGAACTCCAAAAGCGTGACCAGATTTCAAAATGCAAGACTGACTACCCAAGCTAGATCCAAAATCACAATCCTCTTTGAGCACGAAGCACTTACCCATGGTTAATATTGGTCCACCAGACTAGGGGGCGATTCTAAATGACCTGAAAAAATCCTAAAAATCAGAAAACTCATCAAAAAAATCTTAAAAAGATAAAAAATGAAGAGAAAATCAATCTTTAGAAAAAACATTCAAAACTTGCAAAATCCAAAGCAATAAAACCAACTTGATTATCAAGAGAGCACGGGGCGATCACACCCAGTCAATTAATGTCACAATCCTGAGCTTTGTGAATCAACATTGGGCTCATCTTACACAGCTTTATCAATATATTAAATAATCAGCAAGGAATTAGTGACCAAGCCAAGATATCAATTGTCACAATCATGATATTTGCAAACCAGCATTGGGCCCATCTAACATAGCTTAATTAGCTGCCAACATCGATCAAATCAATCTATCAATTGCCACAATCATGAGCTTTGCAAACCAGCATGGGGCCCATCTGACACAGCTTGATCAGCTGCCAACATGATCAAAGCAATCAATCAATCCTATCAATTGTCTTACACAGTGATGGGTATGCTCAATCCAGATAGGTTAGTCCTATATGAGTAATCTATTACTGAAACCAGACACAGTCAAGCAATCAAGCCAATCAAGAGAATCCAACTACATTGAGGAACCATCCAAAAATGTTGACTAGGTCAATCAAGTCAGTCAGATGTCAGTCTATATTTCATGGTTATGTTCTTATGCTACTCTAGGATCCACCATGTGAGGAGAGTAGCTATGATATATCATGACTTATTTTCTTTGTTTGTTATCTGTTGAATGTTCACTTTGATTTTAGGGCCATGATGATTTAGGATAAATGCGGTAAGCGCTATCACTTATTTGGCAACCGCGCAGTTCCACGATCTGAGCTTAACCCTGGGAAAGAATTGGAGATTCCTTATCTTTTATTTTTCTTGTTTGTTTTATAGAATCAAGAGCTTGCATCAATATTCAGATGGACTCTGAGTTTCTTTGGAGTTCTATCTTGGTTTCTATGGTCTTTCCCTTTATGTTGCAAACAAGAGCTTACGATGCTATCCAGATGGACTCTAGGGGCATAGGAGTTCTATCTTGTTTGCTTGGCTTTCCCTTTCGTAAATCAAGAGCTCATAGTGTTATCCAAATGGACTCTAGGTGCATAGGAGTTCTATCTTGGTTTCTTTATTTTAGATTAATTCAGAGGACAAGCGGTATCCAGATGGTCAATATCTGGGTACTTTTGGCTCTCTTTCTTTTCAGGCAGGGAACATAGTTGAACCCAGATGGTCAATATTTGGGTGCAATATGGTTCTCTTTCTATTCAAATCTATCTACTCCTTCCGCTATCAAGACGTCATGGTGGTATCCAGGTGGTATGTGATCTAGATCATTCGACGCTCTTTCAGAATATCAGAAAATACAAAAAAAAAAAAAAAGATGCAATGATGACAAATATTGGAAACAGGGGTAGAAACTTGGGACATTCATCCTTTCTATCAGATCATATCTATCCAAAAATGCAAAAAGAACATCCTTTCTATCATTCTATTCTATTAGATCAATCTCAGAGCACATCTATCCAAACTAATGTCTTTCTAACTAACACATGCACTACTCATATATTTTGTGCATATTAGATAACATTCATTCCATTAAGTACATCATAAAATGATAAAAGCATAGTAGTTGCATACATGATAAATCATAAAAATCACATGCATACATAAGCATCTCATATAAGCATGCATTTCATTTTCCACCATCCTGCATGAACATGTCAGTATCATAGGAAAATTAAATCATCCATATATGAGTCTGCATAATAGAATCATATTGCATATACATCTCATCATCTAAACCACCAAATCATGTAGAATCATACATATAGCAAAGTAAACCATTGCACACCATATCAAAAATACTAGCTGCATCTCTTATAAATCAAACTATCTGATTACAATGAACGGTCACAATTCTGATCAAAGAAGGTAATCAACATATATATCAATAAATATCAGTGTGTCGGGATACAAAAATGGTACTACTCAGAGTATATACAATGACAACAATACAAAAATGGTACATGATACATAAAAAGGGTCAACATGAGCTACCCCCACCCTCGCCAGGAGGTGGACGAGGGGGTGGCATGTCAGAATCTGTCCTATGGGATGAACCAGGAGCTCTAACACCACGGCTCTGAGATCGCTAGGTCCTGCTCGATCTTTGAGAAAGAATATCTTCAATGGTGTACATTTTATCTCTAGCCCTCCGGATATCTTCAATGGTGTTTCCATTGGGATATATGCTTGTCTCTGTCATTCGGTCTTTGCAATCTTTCTTGAGATGACCAACTTGGTGACAATGTAAGCATGTCATTCTAGGGTTTGACCAGCCTCTAGAACTTTTAGTCCATGCTCTCATGCAATTTTCAGCAATGTGACCATATCTACCTCATGTTGTACAGTTTGTCCAAGTATTGTAATCCCACACATATTGATTACTGATTCTCTTTGGTTGATAAGGATTTTCTTTTCCTTTAGGCTTCCATGCTTGCCCTTTCTTTTTCCAACATTTTTTATATGTGTTCCCATTCATCTTGTAGGTAGGACAATATTTGTCCATGTAGGTTTCCTTCTTTGGTTGTTCTATCTTAGTCTTACATTCATAACCCTTATGTCCTTTCTTGTTACATTTATAACAGAATCCTATGAATGTAGATGTAGATTTAGGAATACCTCTCATTTTACCTCGGCATACATTTAATGTGTGCCCTTGCTTTCCACAGTGCTTGCATGTCAGCTTTCTTGGTCTTGGATTTTCATAGACATTCTTTGGATTGGCTTGATTTGATGATTCTCCATTTTCAGTAAAGCCTAAACTGTTGTTTTTGTTGACTCTTCGTTGTCCTTCAAGAAAATCATCCATTCTCTTATTGCTTTCTTCAGCCTTTCTCATAACTTCATTATGTTGTTGCTGAATTCTAACCTCATGCTTTAATTTTTCATTTTCTTCTCTTAGTTCACCGATAGCCTGCACTCTTTCAATGACTTCTATATTCATTATGTTTGCTTCTTGACTCATTAGAATAATCTAATTTGTGATCTCATCTTGATGCTCAGCATGTCTTTGAATTTCTAACTCCTTCTCTTGTAGCTTTTATGTGATCTTCCTTCTGTCATCAAGAGCAAGTGTTCTTTCTGTTTCAGCTTGTCTAGCAGAACTCATCACATCAATCATTCTTACCATATGGCTCTCTTGACTGATTTGCAACATCTTTATTTGCTATGTCAGATGTTGATTGATCTCCTTTATATTTGTGATGTTCTCTTCTAATGTATCTGATGTATTACTTGCATTTGATCCTGAAGATTCAAAGAAATCTGGAATCTCTTCTTCTTGATAATATTTTTCATTGTTCTGGGTAGTCATACCTTTCCTCTCATTCAGCAGCTCTCTCATCTTGATTCTAGCTTCTTTATACTATTCATAGAACATCTGTATCTCAAGATTTTTATTCTCAATATTCTTATCAAGTTTTTACTTCTCCATTGTATGATCTTTGCTCTTGAGTCTTTAAGCTTTTCCTTGAAGAGACTTAGCTCTGATACCAATTGTTGGAATTAATGGGAAGTAGAACTAAGAGGGGAGGAGTGACTCAGTACCTCTAAAACTTTTAACACCTTTTACTATTCATCATTAGTAATCATTCATTACTACATTACCGACCATTACTATTGTTCTTCCTTATGCATGTATTGTTCATTCATAATCTTTAATAGTTTGTAACATTCATGAAAGTAATAAACACATAACACAAGATATGGTATCGTAGAAAACTCCTGTTAGGAATTAAAAACTGCAGTGGGGATGGCACCCACAAAACTTCACTATGTGCAGAATGGAAGAGAGTCGGTTAAGGCTTACAATTTGATCACTTCTGATGATCTACCCTGTTAGGAGTATTAAGGTGGAGCCTATTAAGATCTACTCTGTTAAGAGCTTTAGCAACACTGATTTAAGTGTGCACTCAGTTATGAGATTTACAATAGGACGGTTAAGCCCACCTTTCTTGAAAGGATTTATTATGCATACTACACTTGTTAGAATGAGTACAAATGTTGACCTGGCTGTATAAAATCTACAATTTCTAATTACAAATCTATTAAAGCTCTCAGAATTTCAATATCACCTTAAGTGATTGATGAATACCTTTTCTCTACTTGTCGGTAGCCTATGTTCTTGTTCTTTAAACTGATTTGATTATTTTCTGTCCTTTTGCATGAATTCTCTTGTCTGGTCTCTAGATGCTCTCCGTGGCTAAAATCTTCATTGAACAACTTACTGTTTGCAATAGATTGAGCATCTATTTATACAATTCTTTGACCTATTCTAGAATAACACATTACAATGTTAACTCTTAGATCTAAGGTTTACAACTTGACCTTGATATTTAGTTTGCATGTTTTAA
This sequence comes from Thuja plicata, assembly GCA_018584345.1. Taxonomy (NCBI): domain Eukaryota; kingdom Viridiplantae; phylum Streptophyta; class Pinopsida; order Cupressales; family Cupressaceae; genus Thuja; species Thuja plicata. Next base: position 696,661 of record MU226600.1, read on the forward strand.
ATTAGTAAAACTAATTAAAACAATATTAAATACATTTCTTCCTCCACACATAATGGATTTAAAAGAAAATCAAGAAGCTATAAATACAACTTCAGTGATTTATCTGACATGGAAAGTTAGATCCACTTTTTGTGGGATGTAACTGACTGTCGGTTCTTGGTCGTCGGGTTGAACTAAAAGTCTGTCGGCGTTCCTTTGTTGAACTGTTCGTTGGGTTCCCTTTGTCTGTCGGGTTCCTCTCTTTGTTTTTTGCACTAATGTTACTTGTCGGGTTCCATTTACCTTTTTGTCATCAGATAACACTTGAACAGTGTTTATCGGGTAACCTTGGCATCCAGTAGTGTTGTTCCCTGTCTGTCGGTGTAGTGACAACCGATGGTGCAAATCATGTTTTTCCTTGTGTATACTAATGGAAAAATATAATTCCTTCATAAATATGTAAGGAGGGGTATAAGTTGAGATTGATTATCATAAATATGCAAGGTCATAACTATGTAAGGAGAGAGAGGTTGAGATTGAGAAATTGAGAGGTTGAGATTGAGAAATTATATTATATAAATATGGTAAGGAGGGGTCTAAGTTGAGATTGAGAAATTATATTATAAGTTACGATTGAGAAATTATATTATAAGTTGAGATTGATAAATTCTATTATATAAATATGTAAGAATAAATATGTAAGGAAGGGTATAAGTTGAGATTGAGATATTCTATTATCATAAATAAGTTGAGATTGAGAAATTCTATTATATAAATATGTAAGGAGTGGTATAAGTTGAGATTTATTATCATAACTATGTAAGAAGAGAGAGAGAGAGAGAGAGAGAGAGAGAGAGAGATTTATGTAAGGAGGGGGATTTATGTGGTGAGGTAAAAGTGGGAGAGAATTGGAGGTACTTGTTTAAGTAGATAAAATAGATAAAAAGAGGGAGAAAGATATAATAGAAAATGATCGTCCAATAGGATTCTTATGGGGAGAAACACATGACCGGATATTTGTCTCACGCAAAATTATGGGCATCGTGAAAAAGAAAATAGCTAATCAGAAAAATATCTCAGACAAAATTGTGGGCATCGTGGTTAGAAAGACATCTCAAGAAAAATTGTCATTGGAAAATGTGGAACTGTGGGAAAAATATGGTCTGATTTGTTTTCAAAATGCTTCAAAAGACGTTGTCTCATGGAATGCTATAATTGCAAGACCACAGAAAATGGATTTGTTGAAAAGGCGTTACTGTAAATTTGTCAAGTCTTAAACAAAATTGACGAATGAAAAATAACCAAAGCTGCTTGTGGAACACAATGCCTATGCAAATCATCAATGTTTGTATTTTTAGTTGCTTTAAATCACTACAAATTTTTAACTCATCTATGACCCTTTGTTTTACATTCTTACCCTGCGGCTTTTGTTTTCTGGAAAAACTAGGTGAAACCATGGCCAAATCAACTACCAAATCACCATCACGGTCCTTCTATGAATCAATAATGCCCTTTTATGAATCAATAATTCCTATGGCGAATACCACTGAATCATCATTAGGGCCAGAATTGACAAGAACACATGTGACCCTACCTTTTCCACATTGCTCTGTGTCTTGTGTTCCAAAACATAACCCCACATTGTAGTGGCATAATCAAGACTACCACTACTATCATATTTTTCCTGCAAATCAAATGTAATATGTTTTGAATCCATCTTTTGATGCTTCTTCCTCCCATCATTTTACTGCAAATGATCCTTTTCAGTATTCTTTAAAATCTCATGACCAACATGCTCACTCTGCCCACTACCTCAAAAATATGTACTATCAATAACTCCTACTCCCAAAATTTCCCTTGTAACCACATTATTACCTATCGTTCCCTAATGGAACCCATTCTTCCTCCCCATTCTATTAGTCAACAAGCTAAAAATTATTTGTAGGATCATAATGCTTAACCTTGCCTAGCCTATTATTTCTTGAACCGAGTCCAACTCTCACACCATAGTAAGCCTCTGTCAAATTATGAACATCCACATTCTTGACCTGTTTAGAATTATTCTTCCATCTCTTTCTTCTTTCATAATGAGAGTTCTTCAACCCACCATTACTAGTCTATACAATTTCAGCATACCCGCCAATAACTCTCCTAGTCTTTATAACTTCAGTGCTCCCATTAAGACCATTTTTTTGTACACAATTTGATTTTTCATAGAGAATTCTCAATTTTGGATTTTGAATTTTAATAGTTTGTAAATTAATTTTTAATAATATACATTTACATTCTTAATTTTATTTTAGAGTAGATTTCCCTATATGAAAAAAAATCGATTACCATGTTGCTAGTAAGTAGTGGGGCACACATCCCTAGAAGCCCTTGTTGCATGCTTCCTACACTCCACGCCCAATCTTGAAAGACATCCAAATTTGTTTGGTTGAGACAGATCATGCCTACACTTACTCATTAATGAGACGTAATGAATCTTTGGCGGAAGCTGCAAAAAATCTCAACATCCCCAAAAATGAAAGAAACAAAAGAATGCGAGGGATGACTGAAAATGTTGAGGTGAGCCCTCTTAATTTGGATGTAAACACACCTGAACTGCTATGATTTTAGTTAGAAACCAAAATGGAGATGAAAATGTTTTAAAATGATTTTTATTATTTTTATTAAGAATATGTGTTCTATTGACCTTATTATCAATTACGATTTTCATTATTATCAACTATGGCAATTTTATTCACCATGTGTTCTATATTATCTCATCAACAACAAAAAATATTACTATTGCTTTCAAATAATTCATATTTATTTAATATTTACACAACAAATTTTAACAAAATGATTCACTATTTATGTAAAGTGTTGTCTATTTTAATTTCATTTATGGTAATAAGAAAATTACTTAGAGAAAAATCAAACTGGCTATTTTATGGATGGTCTTTGAATGACTTACTTGATTCTTGTTTTGTTAGAATTAATTTTCGTAAAGGACATGTAACGCTGTTGATTTTTTCTAGAGATGATTGGTCATATACATCAGATCTACAGGTCGCTTTTTCTTTTCAAAATGTGCAAGATAATTTCTTCAAAATGTGTAGACTCCAAAGTAATTTCTTTGCAAAATGTGTTTTTTCTTAGATATTACGTTTATTTTTTCAACACGTTAACATAGATAATGGTTTTATGTCCATTTCTTAACACATTAAGATTGATATGGTATTGTGTTAGAGTAAGAAGTACACTTTGTTTACTGAAACACCAAAAATATATACAACCTTAAACAAGTTAATGACAATAATAGAATGGTCAAGAATTAATTCATAATATTGAAAAAACATAAATGATATAACTCATAATATTGAAAAAATATAAATGATATATTTTGGCGGCAACATTTGTATACCCAAAATTAAAATAAATATTAAAATAAAAAGTAATAAATAAAAAATTTCAATAATTTTAAAATTAAAATTCTGTAAAAAATTAAGTTAATTTTCTAAATGTTTTCTGAAATATATATAAAATATATATTTAGAAATAAGGTTTGTGAGTGGTGGCCTTATTTTAATTATTATAAAAATATTTTGTTTTCTTAAAACTTTTTAATATTCTCTTTAAATATTAAAGTTAGACTTTGAATTTCTTAAATTTGTTTGTTAAAATATAAATATAAATACATATTTTTATCTCTCATATTGAATTTTTATTAAGCTTTTTATCAATTTATTTTAATATTTCATGATTTAAATCATGAGAAGATTTTAATAATACATTTAAATTTAAAAGAAAAAATGAAACCAATAACAAAGT
>MU226600.1:700505-738591 GCA_018584345.1 Thuja plicata
TATATATATATATATATAAGTAGCATTTCATAAATTTATATGCTTTTTTTTCAAGATAAATAAATTTATTTTCATACAATATAATTTTAGTTAATTATAAGAAATCAAATTTAAGGGTTAGGGTTGGAAGATAGGGTGATGCTAGATGGAGAGAAAATATTTTAAAAATTAGACATAAATTTCTTATTATAGTTTCTCTTAATTTATATTTAAATTTTAAATAAATAAATATTTATAAAAATAAATTACTTAGAGTAATATTTTAAAGTAAAACAATCAAAATATTAAAAGAATAGATAAAAATAAATTCAAATTTACAATAAATAGTTATGTTATGGGTACTTTAAATTTTATTTCAATAAATAAATTAATTAAGTAATCATAATTTATTATTATATGATTCTTAATTTCACAATGTAAAATATTATTTAAATTAATTATTTTTTAAATTATTAAATATTAATTTTAAAATAAAATATTGTTTAATTTATCATAAAATTTTAAATTAAATACATGAGAATTTTTATTGAATGTACAATACTTGCACAACATTAACTTAAATGTGTTTTAATAACCATTCTAAATTCCATTTCTATTAAATTGATGATGAATTTACCAATTCATCTATTATTTATTAACTCTTGTATTGGATCACTTTAGTTGTAAGAGGTTGCAATGAGTATGTCCATAACAAAACAAATTTTTTTTTATTAAAAGTTAAAATATTTTCAAATATAATCAAATGTATATTATAAATAGATAGAGATATATATTAGGTGATATATAAATTTTTTAAAATTACTTATATATGTCATATGGTAATTCTTATATTTTTAAAATATTTAATTAAATATCTGTCAAATGACAATAAAATGTATTAGAAGAATTTGTAAATAAAGGGTAAAAATTGATTTTTTCAAAAGTGGAATTAAAAAATAATAAGAGGGGTCGAGATATATCTATCTAAACTATCATCCTAATTTCTCTTCTCATGTATCTATATCTCCCTATTACTCGTCTTATATGTTTATTATAGCATACTAATATCACGATTATATTGAATTCTCACATACATACCCACATGCATACCCACATACGTATATACATACATACATACATGTGTTTCACTGGTTAAGAAGAACACCTAATGAAAGAAAACTACAACCTAACTACTTACATTCTTACATCAATCAGCCCCAAGAGTTGGAAAGCGTAACACTATTTGGATATGCACGATCTTTCTCCTATGTTGCAAGACATAAATGGGATAATTGGAAAGAGAGAAAAGTAAAAGTTATTGTTAATGTCTTCCCAAAATTCTATATCATTCCAAAGGAATATTCAAAACACTTTGTAACATTCTGTTGGAGTAAGTGGCTACTATATAAATATTTTCAAAATATAAAAATTGACATAGTAGTTACAAAGATACAATAATTGAAAATTGGAAGTAAATAAATACTAGCAAATATGAGGAATGCTACGTCAATCGCACCATCGAATAAGATACTAGATCGGAAGATGAGGGTAATAGTGAAGGTGATATGAACACAATGGACACAATGGGCATGAATGAATGGGGACTACTTTCAAGAATGAGACTTGCAAATATCGCCAACCTAGATGAAATTGAAATGCTTAGAAAGTGTGAATTTGATAACAACTACACGTAGGACCAAGTTGCAGTACCACAATATGTGCATGACACAACACCACAATTCATAGGCATGAAAAAGACATATAACCAAGGAGGAAAATTACCAAATAGCCTCAACGTCCCTAATTATACACTATCATCAAAGCAAAATCTTGTGCTTTCAATATTTACAAACCATAGAAAGGGTCACTTTGAAAAACCATTGTACATGATCATTCAAGGGATTGCGAGAATAGGAAAATCATACCTAATAAGTTGTATAGGAAAGCACTCCAGAGAATAACAAAAAAACCAAATAACTAGATACTTATACGAGTCCCTACTAGAATTGTTGCATTTAACATACATGCACAAACAACACATTCATCACTCAAAATTCCTATCAAAGATTTACAACCATTACAAGGACAAACACTAACCACATTCCAAGAAGAGATGAAGCACACAAGGTACATCCTCATTAATGAGATGATTTTCATAGGACCCAATCTACTGTTGTGAATAGACACAAGGCCATGGGAGGCCTTTCCCCATTGACAACATATTTTATTGGTGTAGTCTCCATAATTCTAATTGGTGACCTTGCACAATTTTCTTTTGTAATGGAAAAACCTATTTACACATCACATTCAAAGGCCATAGCACTATGACACCAATTTACAATAGTTCTCACCTTACAAACAATGTTTCACCAACAAGGTGAAACTCCAATCCAAACCCAATTTTTCCAAGCATTGCACAAAACACAAAATGCACCCCCAACACAAGAAGACTAACAATTGTTGACAACTCGCACAAGAAAAGAACTTTCAGATGAAAAAAATATTTCACATACAATACACCTATTCACTAGTAATGATTTAGTGAGGCTACACAATAGAAAAACAACTAAATTTCCCAATTCCAATGAGAGTTACAACAAGTACTCATGCTCGCAACCAGCATATGGACACAAGTAGTATATGTAAATGGAGCTCTTGTTGAAGTTATTGACATTGTTTACAATCTTGGCTCAAAGCCACCAGATATTCCTACATACATAAAAGCATGGTTTGAAATCTATAGCAAGCCACCATGGAATGAAGATTAACCAAAATCCATACCAGTGGTACCTATATCCATTGCTAACCATAGGAAAATCCCAATCGTAATGGCATGCGCTATTACCATACACAAATCCCAAGGACTAACACTTTAGAGAGAAAAATTGATATTGGGAAAATAGAAAGATAGGGACTAATATTTACAACTATATCTAAATACAAGTCACTAGATTGCCTTTGCATTGAACCCCCATTCTCCATTGAAAGATACTCCAAAATCCAATATAATCAATTCAAAATTGTAAGGAAAAAAGAGGAGGGTCGGTTATAACTGATGTCTCTCTAGAGAAAAAGGTGTGTAATTTTTAACCAAGTCTCTTTCACTAAATCTACAATAAAAAATATATCACATGAAATCCACTTTTACACATTTTTGCATTTTTACGAGTCATACTCAACTATTACAAGATGGTTATAGAATTACATCCTTGCAGGCAATTACCATCCACAATAACTCAAAAATTGTAACAATTATTGACTGCATGTGATACAACATTTGAATTATATGTTGGTACATTGATAAGTTTTTGCCAAAAGTTATTAGTTCTTTGTGAGATCTATGGAGGTAATATGGAACATAGAGTGAAAAAAATTGAAGAGGCTATTATTTTGATTCTAGAGAGACGACAGGGCAAATTGAACTCAAATACTTTATTTACAGAGGTTGCCTCTAGATTTTTATTCATATGTATGGATTGTGTACAAGACCCTTACTTGGTTTGTGGGATGCCTATGATTTATATTCATGGCCACATTGTTTTCCTTTCTCTACTTGACCTTAACCTTTCAAGTTACAAAATTGGTACTCCATACTGCCTCTTTGGTTGATGTTTTGATATTTTTTTTGTATTGCTATTTATGGTGTTTTTGCAAAGTTTTAAACTGCCATTAAGTTTGGTCTTATTTGCGTTCATCATTAGGAAAACATAAGGAAGATTCAAGACCTTGTCAAGATGTCGGTGGTTCCATCTATGGCTATAGCACTTGATTTCTTAAAAGACATCTATAGGTTGATCTCTTTGCAAAAGATAGTATCTTTGCTTCCTCGCTCTATGTGAACGATAATTCACTCTATTGAGATTAGTTTGAGTTCATTGTGGATAGTTTATGGCCTCATGGATACAAATGAGCTTCCTTTCCATGGATTTTCTCCCCTCCCTCTTCTGGCTTCTCGTCTTGCCTCCTCCCCTTTTCTCCTTTAGTTTATGTCTCTTTTTGCATTATACTTTTCTTCCTTTGAGTCTCTTATTGCAATATCTTTTCCCATGATGATTATTGTATTTGTTATTTTTTATGATAGAAAACTTGGAACATTGGGTGAGGGAATTTTGTATTCTCAGTCATAAGAATAGTGGGTGTTAGGGTGACTCATTTTGAGTTTGCCATCTTTTTCTTAGCATCTCTGTACTATTTTTTCATTATGAATAAAGTTCAATGGCTTGTAACTTTTGGTGAAAGAAAAAAATAGAAAGAAGGGAACTGATCTATCACACCTTTACAAAAATCAAATCCAAATAAATTGTATAATTTCTTATATTGTTCAAAGTTTGAACCAAAATTTTGTGTTTTGATATAGATACAATATTATAATATTCATGGATTTCAGCATATATGTCTTGTTAATATTGTATAAAAATACAATTTTGTATATAAACTATTGTAAATTAAAACAATTTATGTTCTATTCATATATCAGATTATTCTATCTAATATATCAACCTACATATAATTTTCTATCAGCGTAACCCTTGCGCCTTTTTTGGTGCAAGCGCTAGTATATAGAGAGAGGTATATGTAATATAGAGAGTAAGAGATGAAGGAAGAGAGAGTGAATTATATATAAGTATATGTATGCATGCATGTATACGACATTTATTTGTGTGTATATTTTCTTGATTTTATGTATTTTACAAGTAAATCATATATATATATATATAGTAAAAAAATAACAATAACAATTTAATTCCAATAATTATATAAATGCAAAATTAATTTACAATTTTAAGAGCTTATTCTAGGTATATATATATATATATATATATAGGTATATATATATATAGGTATATATATATATATATATATATATATATATATATATTAACAATAATAATTTAATTCCAATAATTACATAAATGTAAAATTAATTTACAATTTTAAGAGCTTATTCTAGGTAATAGCACATATAGATTAGAAATACATTGGCTTTTTTCATGCCATATAACATCAAAATAAAACTATAAAAATGATAAAGTACAATTATAAAGATCATAAATACAAGATCATATGGAACGTCATTGGTGGACATCAACCCTAATGATCATTTGTAAGCCGAATGACAAGAACATGAACTAGCCAAAGGACAAGAACATGGTTCAAGCATTTTTTTATTAACTATTAAGAGCTTATTCTAGGGAATAGCACATATAGATTAGAAATACATTGGCTCTCATGCCATATAACATCAAAATAAAACTATAAAAACTATAAAGTATAATTACAAAGATCATAAATACAAGATCATATGAAACGTCATTGGTGGACATCAACCCCCATGATCATTTGTAACCCAAAGGACAAGAACATGGTTCAAGCATTTTTTTATTAAATATGAAGCTATGCTTCTATGAATTTTTTTGCCAAAGGACAAGAACATGGTTCAAGCTTTTTTTTATTAACTACGAAGCTATGTGTTGACGAGACTTTGTGACCGGTGTGCCAACAGAGATAAGTTGTCACCGGGTACCAGGGTACCGGCCAGCTTCGCCAATAAAGGTTGTCTAAGGAATAAATTCTCTGGGCCTTACATCACGTGAGAGTCGGGTCTCGATGGTGCAGGAGCTAAGTTGAAGTCTGACTGTTTTATTCAGGGGGATAGCTAGTTTTCTTGGCTCCTCTTCTCTGGGGATTTTGTTAGGTCGCGAATTCCTACAAGTATTTGAATTATCAAAGAAACTTCAAAAGATACGTCAGGATTAGAAGTATTCCATTCTACCTATAGTTATGCAAATACATTTAAAACATCAACCATGCTCTAACATGCTACACTAAATATTGAATGCATACAAAACCATCAGTTCATACATATTCAATAGCGAGGGGAAAATAAGGTCGTTAATCTACTTAAAACATTAGAGCAAGGGACATTAGAAACATACAACACAAAAGAGTATTAACTCAGAGATCAGAAGACCAACAACAACATTGCGAGAATCCTTCCTTCTTCATTAATGTTTTTCCAACAGCATTGGTGTGTACAATAATGGCTCCAAGGGAGCATCTATCTACTGAGGAATTTTAAGAAATAAGGAGCATTGAGCTCTGCAACTATAAGAAATGAAATGCTGAAATGCTATAGCTATGGACCGCAAAATTATCAATTCTTCTAACCCTTGGAATGAGGTCAAACTTATTATTTATACACATGTTTGCCCTAAAGTTAACCTAACTTAACTTTACACTCAATCAATAAAATACAATTTTTGGTGGCTGGTACTACCTGCACCATGTTACAACAACCTCGAGAAGAGCAAAGGTTTGATAGATCAGCAGAAGAAGACAAGAAAAGAGGTATGGAAGAATCGGCCTCAAGAAGAGAGCTAGAGGGAGGATAGAAGAAATTTGATCCCCTGGGGATCGAGGCTACATGCTTCATCAATGTAAAAGTAGCTCACTATCTCTGATGCGTCAGGTGTTATGCTAGAGCAGCACCTTGGTAAGACCGCCTGTCAAAACCATCCCTCGAGTTGACGTGCCTTGCTGGGATCATCTATTTTCTGACACCCTTATTAACTTCTTGATAATGACCGGTCGGCTCCGGGGAACCTGGACGCGGGTCATCAAAAGAATACAAAATTATTGGATCTGGGACTCTGGGATCTGGGAGCTTGTGCTCAAAGAATAAAGAATGCGTCCTACTAGTGAAAATCTCTGGAATCTGGAGAACCTTATTGCCCTTTACTGTTCTTAAATGCTTCCAAAACTTGGCTTATACCATCCTCATCTATGTCTTTAATGCCTTCCCGCCAGCCACGAACAGCCTCAAGCCTCTCTTCAACTTCTCTGGCTCTGTTCTAGAATTCATTTACTATCTTCATGGCATAATGTGCCCAGAGCATCATCTTAGATAATATTGATAACCTTCCTCCATCAAAGTCCCCGACAGACTGATATAGGGATTCCATGAAATCATCATACTTACTGAGGACATAGTCCTCTGGGGTGCATGTTTTGGTGGTGAAGGGGTTGACTTGTGACACCCTTACCACAAATGCCTTGAATGGGCCCAAAGGATACTGGGCTATAGTTACTTTCTCTCATAGGGCCTTAACCAGTTGCTTGCATACCTCAATCTCAAGGCCAAGTCTGGAGTACTAGGCCCGGAGGGAGTCATATGATTCTTCCCCCAAAATTTTCACCTCTATGATGGCTTCTTCCCCGATGTTGAAGACCTCATCCAACCCAGCCTTCCATCTTTCATACTTTTCCAAGTATTTCTCCCACAAGACAGTGGAGATGTTCGCCTGACTAAGGAGATTACTTATCTAATAGAGATCCAGGAGCGACACCACTAAAAAATTCCTTACAACAACTATCTGCGCGGTGATCCACTCGTCCACAGCCTGGGCTTTCTTCTTCATGGCCCTTAGAGAATCCACATCACCTTGTACAAGCGGTAATCTAGAGGTAGAAGCTTTTAGGTGGATCTCGGCGAGGGGTTGTGTGAGTTTTGTCAGAATTTTGAGGAGATTTACATTGGTTTCTCTTTCCTCCTTCAACTTCTAGGTCTGTTTATCATATCGGGCCTCGACATCCTTCGTGGCCTCCCTCAGCAAGTCCAACTCACCTTGTTTATCTCTCCTCCCCAGTGTTACCTCTATGATTGCATAATCTTCAGGCCTTATCGCCGTTGCATGTGCATCTGGGGGAGGTGTTACAATTGTCACAACTGTGCTTCCTACTAGACTAGTCTGGAGGGTATGGATTGTCTGGGCCTTCTTAGGCTTCTTGGCCTCTGTATTTTAGGCCATCATCTCGACCAAGGAGAGTAGAACACATGTTGCTACCGCCAGGGCCTTCCTCTTTTTGGATTCCACTAGCCATTGGGGCAGCTCGGGTGGCTTTGTTTTCAAGACCTGGGTATTGGGACCCCCTTCGGAGTCTGGCAGTGCATTCCTGGTATCTACAGTTTCATCGAGATCTTTTTCCTTTTCCTATTCCTGCTCCTTTTGTTGCTCTCCGGAGGCCTCAGTATTTTCTTCCAGGTTGGCGTCCTCTTTCATGATGTCTGGGATTCCTCCTCCTTTGGTGTCAGCATCACCTATATTTTTGAGGATTTCCCCATCCTTCTCAGCATTGGGCGAGTCAATATTTGTATCCTTAGGGGTTCTACCCTCATCTTGATGTTGTTGTTCTTCCTCAGCATCATTCATCAGGATATCTTCCTCCATTGGAATGTCTTCTGGAGGCGGCAGAGGCATCCGGCATAGGTTCAATGTTTGGGCTGCTGTGATCACCTCCCCAAATGTACTCTGGAGCATTTGGTCACCTGGAGTAACTAAAGGCATTTGGAGTGTGATGAATGGGGGTACGGTTGATCCCATGGGTCCAGTTTCCCTAGTCATCAGTTTCTCATCTATTGTTTGCCTTGGTTCATCCTCAATTTCTTGGACTGGTGTTTTCTCCTGCTCATCTTGCTCCTTTTGCATTTCTTCCTGGACTTCCTGCTCTATGGTAGCTTCTTGCTCTGGGGCTTCCTTCTTAGTGGGGATCTTCTCTTTCTCCTGAGCGGCGATCTCCTTCACCGCGTGATCTATATCTCCATGGAAGTTCATGAGCTCATTCATCCTGAAGATATCATAAAAATCGTCATGTGGGGGAGAGGTATCTAAGATGTCATTCAGTTTGGGGGAGCCCAAACAGATGTCTACTTAGGGAACATCTGACATACCAGGGTTTATGTCTGTGCTTGGGGTGGGGTTCACCTTTTGCTTCTTCTTCCCTTGTAATGGGGCCCTGGCATCTAGAATACTTGTAGACTCCACCTCAGCAAAAATTCTCCTGCTCATCAGTTTGGCCAATGATGGGGATCCCACCGGGTGAGTAGATGCTATTGGAGTTGCAAGGAGGCCCTGAGATAGTTGTATGCTTATTCTCTGGCTTATCAGCCTTGATGCCTCCATTTTCTCTTATATCTGAGCCATCATGGGGAGCTAACCCTTGGGGGGCACCTGGGCCTGGATATCTTATTTCTCCTTCCCCTTTCTTGTGTTGGGTCCTGCAGCTTTGGAGGTCAAGGTGGACCTCCAAACAATTGGTCCTTTCCAGGTGCTCCTCAGACACACCCGCTCAAAATACTTGTGGCTATTTTCTATAATGGGGCAGCATACCCCCTCAATTGTTAAATCTTCTGGGGTGGCCCAATCCACCAGAGGGAGATCCAATTTATCTAATCCCTACTCTTTATACAATGGGTCCTCTAGGGGCCCATCATCTAAAAAACCCTTCAGGAAACCCTGAAGGTCGAGGGCTTTCATCAAGCCTTTAGACATCCGTGAATTTTGGCGGGCCCATAGATCAAAACTATCTTGGTGATCCACCCAGAAATCTTCAATATCATCTTTATGCGGTGGGGACGCCTGAGGAAGTGCTAGTGCTATCTTACCCAATGGATCAAAATTGTTTCATGTATGGTGGAATTCCACCAGTCCCAGACTCTTTAGTTCATTGTCTGCCTCCTTTGTTGCGGCAAGACTACAAGAATAGTTCCTGTAAGAGATTGGGAATGGAATGTTGGTAACCTTCTTTTATGTGAAGAGGGCATGCAGCTCCAGGATTTGTCTGCAAAATTCTAAAAGAATAATTCTATCCCCGCAATACCGAGGAAGAAGATAGGGTTTCTCGGAGAAGCTGGTCACCTGAATATATGTGTGCTGCTGGAATTGAATAAAGTAATTTCTATAAGTACTCACCAGGTTCATCACCTCTTACGATAACTGGTATCCGAAGTCCCGAGTAAGTGTCAAAATGTTATGGTAAATGAATGCATCATTTACCCTACAAAAATTTGGGAAGCTTTGTTCCCACTGGACATGGGGATAACGATCCCATGGCGTCAACTGGTTGGGCCCATTCCTGAGAATTCCCATCATCTACAAACCATGAAAGGTAGGTCTCTATTGGGCTAGTGCCCATAGTATGTAGGATGTCATGTGGAACCTAGAGGTCTAGAGGATGCTCTTCAGCAGTGTGTCCACATGGTTGGAAATGAGGGCTACCCAATTGAAGGTCTGACTGCAGGTGGTGATGCAGTAGAGGAAGTAATACATCCATGCCAAGAAATCCTAAGCATAGGGCTCTCCAAAGAGCCTACATAGAAATATAATACCTTCTTGGATAGGTTCTTTGAAATCCCTGTGGGGAATTTCCAGCTTCATCCTTTTATAGTCCCTTCTCGGGGACTTCAGCCAATGGGTGTTGAGATGTTTCCAGGAGAGAAGGGAATCTTCTTTGAACTCCTTTAATGATGTGGCCTGAGAGAGAACCATGGCTCCCTTGAATTAAGGGATCCCCATCCCTGAAGCAAAAGTAGCTACGTCCAGATTGATGATAGTTGCTGGATAGTGTAGCGGTCGAGGATCGGCGAGTAGAACAACCCGAGTGGAGACATTGTAGAGCATCTCCAGTTGGATTATCAGCTCCAATGCTTGCACTAAGCAGGGAAAACTTGTAGCTTTGATGATCCCAAAGGTAGCCAAGTATTTTTCTATATCATCTCTGGCGGTCCTTTGTTGGTAGATGGCTTGGACCAAGCCCTACATTTCAGCCCAAGGTCCAGGCTCTATGTATGTTATATCTTGAAACTTAGAGTCCACCTTGGACCCTACGAGAGCACCCTCCTTTGGGTACTTGGAAGTTAGTGGAAACTTGGCCAACATCTTTTCAGCCTTAATTTTTGTATATGCCCGGGTGGAGGTAGTTGGCAGCTCCGGGCTATCAGGAGGAGCTATCACTTTAGACATTTTGATCAATCAATCTGCAACCTGCAATACCAGAGAACCATCAATACATGATATGATAAGAATAATATTTTAAGGACTCTGGGGAGTTCACCACCATTTCACACCTGCTCAAAAAATGTTAGCATGCATAAAAAATCCCAGAACATTAAAGTTGACAAGGTTCAGATTCTAGCAAACACCCAGGGGATCTGGGGCATTGGTTTAGGTGAAAAAATGGGGTGAAGACCCAGGGGCTTCTTAGCACCTGGAGTTCGGAAGAACTAGCCATTGTCAACGTGATCAGTGGAGAGTCATACTTGGCTGACATGGGTCATCATGTGGCCACTCGACAGGAAGTGTAATGGCATTAATGGCGATAAGTGGGCTGACACAGGGGAAGTAAATGCCAGATGGGATGGTATTTGAATGCCCACTCATGGGAAATTAATCCTGTCATGGAGGATACCTTTCTAACAAGCTCAATAATTGGTTTGGACATGATGGAGCTCAATGAGCTCAACATAGATGGAGGGATATATATAGAATATACACAAAATATATAGAGGGTTGAAGTGCTGTGAGGGCCGAAGCACAACTCATAGGCCGACCACAACAAATGGACACATATACAAAAATGTATAGGAAGACTACAATATACATAAGCACTTACAACATTCTACAACAATGTACAAAATATACACTAAACTACAACTGCACAGAGGGTTGACAACCCTCTGGCAGAGCCAACCCACCAATGGGAGGCGATAGAAAAGCAAAACCAGAGACAGGAAATGAAATCAAAATGAAAAGAAAATAAGACAAAACAAGCGAGAACCAGAAAAAAAAAAACTAGAGAGAACAAAGCCAAACACTTACCTGGAAACATAGGGAATGCAGGAATGACGAGCACAGGAGGCACTTTGCAACAAGTTAACCTTTGAGTGACCACGAGCAAGCACTACAAATCACTGTTAAATCAACCACTAAGCATAGGGAGGAAAACATTGTTTAGATTGCCTTAACTACCTTTGAATCGCTCTAATTGCTCTAAGTGTTTGATCACGGTAAATGTGAAAATGACAAGTAACTTCTATTTATACCCTTAGGGTAAAAGTGTGTTGCTTTCTCTCCGCAAACTCTGGAACAAGAAAACTTCTAGACTCCGAGCCCGAGGATTCCATGCAGTCACATCTTCTTGGAAAATAAGATATGATGACAAAGAATCCCAAAGTTCAGGATCCGGATGACTCAGAAGAAGAAATAAACTCCGGGACCGGGTCCCGGAGATAAAAGAGGAAAAAAGCAAAAGAGAAAAAATAACCCTCGTGGAAGCGAAGCCCGGAGGGAAACAAAGGAAACAAAATAAACCGAGGAAAAAGGAAAAGCGAAAAGGGGGACCCAACATTTTGCCTACAAAATGTAGGGACGGGTATGTAGGGTGTAACACTATGCTTTTATGAAGTTTTTTTTCCGAAGGAAACCTAACTTTATATGAAATGCCTAACTACTTGGAAAGCAATAGAAAGATGGAAACCTTGGTGCAACTTTGATACATCTACATGCATATTGTTAGCACAATAATGTAATGTCCTATTATTAGGATATGGTAGAGAAACATATCAATATAATTTCACTTGGATAATTTATCTATTTAAATGAAAAAAAAATTTGCCAAAGTAGTTTTGAAAAAATGGATTCTCTCAAAAAGAGGATCATCCTTATCTTTTGACCCATATTTGGCACCCTTTCCTAGATTCATAGATTAAACACACATATAAAGAGAGAGTAGCTACTTTCTTCAATGAAGAAGAACAATTAAAACTCATATATATATATATATATATATATATATATATATATATATATATATATATAATTAACTTTATGCATATGATAAATATCATGATATTAATGGTTTTATTTTCTTAATATGATATTATGCAAGATTGGATTAAAAAATTGTCATTTATCCAACACGAGACAAATGATTCATGTGCAAGTTGAAATCTAATATGAATATTCATTTCATTTTATTAAATATAATTGTAATTAAGTTTGTGTCTCAATAAGCATACAAACTTATTATAGGGTGATCCTACAATAGTAGGTTACATTTGTTGGTCAAACTTGATGAACAGTTTGAACTAAATCTTCACTTTCTGACACTTATAGCTGCTAAAATGTTAGGAATTCGAAGATGATGTGAACTAGTGACTTGTGACATTTTATCTAAGATTCTAAATATATATTTTTAAAAATATTAGAATCAAATTGTATTCTTTTTCCCATCTCCTTCGATAACAATAAACACCATTTTTAAAGATTAATTTGCATTTCGACGTGCATAACTTTTTTATTACAAGAGATAAAATTGTGATTCTTTTGAGTTTAGGTTTGCAACACCGATATTTAACGGTTACATTTCATACCATTTTTTTTATTAACTTTTGAAGTCAATCTAATTATAATATAAAAAGGTGTATGTAATTGTGCATAACTTATATCAAAATTTAAATTTTTTGTTGGAATAAGGACATCAATACCTATTCCGTAGATATTATTCAGAATTATTTAGTTAGGTTATTATTTTTCCATATGTGTAGAACAAAGAAGTTGATGTTCAGTGAAAAACATGTCGAGTAAAACTTAAAAAATTTCATAATAAACTCAATATATATTAACATTATAATTGTTGGAAATCTTGTGTTGAGGATTACCATATTGCAATTTTTTTTGTCAAGATGATTTCATTTAATCTTTCAACCTATGCTTTGAAGGTAAAAAATCTATAGAAATTTACAAGAAGAGGGGGAGACATGTTTAACTAGGTGGTTCATTTGAACATGCCTTTGATTGAAGGTGGTTTGAATGAAGGTGCATACATTCGCTTGAACCCCCTTCAAACAAAGGTATATTTAAACAAACCCCCTAAATTTGACACAAGTATTTTTGTAACAACCATGTTCGTTTAAACTTACCTTATATTAATAATTGACATTCGTTCAAACCTTTGACTAGTCAATTCTTTTATTTATTTTTATTTTAATTTACAATTGCATATAACTATAAGTTTTTAATCTTTTTTTTTTTAAACAAAATTGCAAGGTTAATTCACAATTTTTATTGTATGCGACAAATTTAGGAGAAATTTTTTGGAGTGAAATTTTTAAGGATTATATTTTTAAAACAAGGGATGGGAAATAAAAGGACAAGGGTAAATAAGAGTGCACAAAATCATTCGCCAACAAAAGAACAAAGATTAATTGAAGAAAGAATGGAAAAATATTATAGATAAAAAACAAGTATGCATCTTTACTTTTCTATTTAATATTGCATATCACATGTAAATTAGGATATCAACTCTCTCTCTCTCTCTCTCTCTCTCTCTCTCTCTCTCTCTCTCTCTCTCTCTCTCCNTATCATCTCTCTCTCTCTCTCTCTCTCTCTCTCTCTCTCTCTCTCTCTCTCTCTCTCTCTCCAAAGGATATCGCATGTTTTTGAAGATCGAGCTAGCCACTTGAAGTGGTCTAAATAATGTATATGTGTGCTCATCCTTGAACAATTTACACAAATTGTCTAGGCTCTTGGATTGAAAGAAAAATTAGTTAATTTGGACACAAATTTTAGAACAAGTTATACGTGTGTTGTTGAAAGTAAATTGTTTTTTTTTTCTACAAGTTTTAGAACAAGTTATACATGTGTGGTTGAAATTAAATTTAGTTATTTTCTCTATTAAATTATTTTATATAGATGTAATGTTCAAGATTACTTACTTATGCTATAAGTACAATGTTATAAACCTTATTTTAGTTCTCATAATTTTTCATTGCATTTCTTATGTGATATTGATTATTGTATTTTGTTGAACATTAAATAGATTATAGCTAATTTGTACATATTGATACTTGGGGATGCAATCAGGACATGGCTTAAGGGGATGTAATTGAAATGGTGTAAGGGGGTATAATTAGGATGACCTAAGGGGATGTAATTACTGCAAATAACAAAAAATTAGGGGTTAGAAATAAATATAACAAAGCCAACCACAAAATTTTATAACATCATGCAAATCAAGAATAAAAATCTCATCAATGAAGCTATGAAATTGAAATTGCATAAAATCAACACAAATACAAACAAATTATATGCAAATCCTTCATGTTCTACTCCATTGTTTTTATTTTTCCTCTGGTTGAATGTTTCTCTCAATATGGGCGAGCACACAAACATGATAAAGCAAGGATAATTCGACATATTTAATGGCAAGGATACTAGAAAATTATGGTTAGCCAAAATGTTGATTGAGAACCGAATTTATAGACTTGGAATTTTAATTGAACATTTAAGATTGAAGACAATGAACATATAGGATTGAACAAGAAGGCCAAATGTAAAGGAGGATGAATGGAAAAGTGGGAAAGGAAAGGTTGAAGGATTTAGAACAACAAAATAGAAAGATGAAATTAATAAATACACATTCATCAATTCCTTCCAAAATGGCAATAGAACAATTAAATATTTCATATTTAATTGTGACACAAAAGGAAAAAGGGATAAATAAATGTAATTTATCTATGCCAAAGGAGGACATGTTAGGAAAAAGGAAAAATAATTAAATAATTATTCCCCTAAAGACAAAATAATGACACAGATTAAATAATTGTCAAAATTATTAAATCAAACAAGTGACAAAGATCGAAAACGGATGAAATATGAGGACATGATCAAATAAGATGACAAGATCTACAAGATTAATTAAATAATCAAAATTATTTAAAGACACAATCGAATTACCAAGACTAGAAATTAAAAAACACATTAAAAAGAAGAGTTGTGGGCATTTACCACTTTTAAGTGTCTACATTTTGCCCCTCTTTTAGACAATGCAATTCTGAGCGTTGTTTCAAATAAAATTTGAGAAAAAAATGAATTAAAAGGTGGCTTGAACATAACTGGTTATAAAGGTCTCCTCTCAAAAAAATAGACAAAAAATTAGAAGAAGAGGCCAATTTTGTGAAAATGATGCCAAGAATTCAAAAACACGAACAAAATCAAAATCAGAGGTCAAACAAAGAATATATGATCCTTAGAAGGCAGAAAAGACCAGGACCAATACAAATGGGAATGAATGCACATCCATCTAGGTACTTCCAAGGGGTATTACAGAGCTTAGGTGGGGTGAAAGAGGTCATTTTCACCCTCTCATTTGGAAGAGTTTGAGCTCTGTAGCAAGGATAATTTGACAATGATGGTGTGCATTCCAATGGAGAAACATCATGCCATGAGGGTTTGAAGCTACAAATGACTAGAGGGAGCAGGTTTAGAGGTATGTACACCTTGTCCACCAAATGATTTCATACTCAACACAAAATTTTATGCATATTTTATGTGGTATTTTAGGAACTAGGGCACACAGCCTCTGCACATTTGAGTGTGCGTGCTATGCACTGGCATGGTTAGAGTTTCATAGAGGGTACAAACATGAGTGTTCTCCTTGCACACTTAAGTGCACTAGGTGCACAATTGACAAGGGATATGTGCACTTTTGCACACAAGGTGCACACTTTTTGGTGCTTGGTGTGTGGTTGTGCATGTTTGGTACACTTAAGTGCACTTGTGAGTGCAAAATATGCATTGTCTTAAATATATATAAAATTACATGTGCAAATTTTTATTTATGGTTAATTTGCATTAAATCATACCAATTGTTAGGAACATGTGAATGTTAAAATCACATGACCTCTTTGAGTTCACTTTCTTACTTAAAAAAACTCCCTTGAGACCTAGTAATTGACATAATTGCCCCTTGCATATAGGTTTCACTCACTCCTCTATAGACTATAGAGAGAAGACTAGCCTACATAGCTTTACACCATAGGTTTAATGATCATGAGAGGGACTATTTGGGTGTGACACGATTGATATATAGACATTGTGGAATATAAGATTAGATAGGAGACTGTGGAAACACAACATGAGCAACTAGTGGTAGTTATCAGTGTGATCATTGCAAGATTGTTGGCACTAGATAGACAAGGTCACATATCCCCTATTGGATGGGGACGAGTGTTAGAGTGCATCTTGTTGGAGGGGAACGTATAGGCTTTGGGGCCATGTATGCTTGGCACATTGTATTTCCATCTACAACAGATGTCTTACAAAGGAGAATCGATGATCAGTTGTCATTTGAAATTATTACAAGTCTAGGCATTTGAGAACATATTAGTTTTTTGAACTATCACAAACATAGCATTGACTCCAAATTTATCCTATATATACCATTATGTTGGTGCATTATACTAGGGGCTCTTAGGACACACACTCTACTAGAGATTTCATATGGAAACCATACAAAGATTTTCCTGGTTGCTATGATGATGCTTAGGACCTTTCCTATTGCAAACAAGAGAGATATCTCATTGGGTGCATTATGTGCAAATATAGAATCATAGAGATATAGTTTCCAGCGTGGGTACAAAGATGTTTTGGGGAGTGAAATGATATCCTAATAGGTACAACATACTTTGCCCACTCTACCAAAGAGGTTAGGGCATGGGGACCAATGACTAGGCTGCAAGTGGCATATTCAAATTTTGATCAATTAAAACCAAGACAATGGGGAGAAGGACTAGTTGTGATAGATGTAGACACTATACCTAAGTATGATAGATGGTTTTCAAAGCATAGGCCTATACCATTGATGTATCTAGATGTATCAATTCCTAGGGAGGTATGATGACTAGAAGGTGTTGGATGATATGAGGTTTGGATACTATTTATGTTGTTGATATTCATGTTTTGTCACTGATGTCAACATATGTTTCTGTGGAGAGCATAGACTGGTTATTTGATAGGAAGGAGTGTATGGACACTGTACAAATGAATCACAATGATCGAAGTCATGGATATGGAGACAAATGAGTGATGACCTTATTCCTATGGTCGCTTGACTTGAGATTACATATTGATGATGTTACAAATGATTTAGTGAAGAGTAGTTTCTGGACGGTGACAGAAATGCTTGACAAAGTAGGTCTCTGTATTTTGTGTATATCTTATAGATGAAGATGTTTCAGAGTATACGAGCTTATGGGATGGTAGAGGACACATTGAGGAATGTTCTTTGTTGATCGATAGTTATGAGAGTACTGGTGACGTCAGCTGTGGTGTGTATTCTGAAGGAGACCTATTTGGTGGTTGACTTCAGACATATAGTGTGTATTATGAATTTTGAGCATGGATTACAGATCTTGGAGTATAATTGATTTTTACTTGTTATAGGTACCATTTTTATCTTAGAAAGGGGTTAAACAATTATTTGTATATTGGCAAAGCCTAGTTTTCTTACCTAATTCATTATTTGTATATTGGGAAAGATTAATTGGCTGACCTAATGAATTATTGTAATAGGGTTATATGAGAGATCTTTTCTTTTGGAAAGATGTGGTAGAGATTGAAAAGGTAGAGAAGTATGAAATCTGTGAGGCTTGTTGGTTGTTGGATGTAGAGCAGATTTTGTGATAAGAATACTTCATTGGAACTGATCAAGCAAAGATAGTTGCTATCAGACAATTCACTAGATTGTATATTTTCTATATACACTTGTTCATATTGTAAATCCTTGAGGGTCTCCTTAACCTTCTTTTGGCAGTGTGCCTGGGCAGTGAGCCCACTGTTACTCTTGACTCCTAACAGGGTATGTCCTTTAATAGGGACTATGTACTATAATGTTGTAACAAGCTCCTAATAGGGCTAAATATTTTAACAGGAATACTATACTCTTAGTACATCATTTGTGGGTGCTAATTCCCACCAGGGTTTTACCTTTAATAGGGTTTTCTCAAAAATAATTATTGTGTTGGCATTTACTGTGTTATCATTTTCACTGAAGTTTTGGTTTATAAAGTTTAAAGTTTATTATTCTATATCACAACTAATTAAACCCCCCCCCCCCCTCCGTTGTGCTTGTGGAATGTTATTCCTAACAATTGGTTTCAAAGATACTGGTCCTTAGAGAGAAATTTTAACAGCTTAACGTGATCCTAAAGATGATTTACTACAGGAAGGATAGTCTAAAATTTGATCCTGAAAACTTTGACAGTTGGAAGAACAAGATGAGAACACATTTGCTATGTTTGGGAATTGACTACTGGATGATCACAAAAACTAAGGAAAAGATAGCGACTGAGGATGAATTGGAGAATGCTACTGAAGATGATAAGAAGTTATTTTCATGTAATATGGTCGCAAGGGAATCATTAACCAACGCACTTTCTGAAGGTGAATTCTTTGAAGTAAAAGACTTGGATTCTGCACATGAGATTTGGACAAGATTAGAAGCACTGCATATTGGAGATAAGTTTACTAAATAGGAGAAGCTAAAAAATTTGAAAACAAAAATGGAATCAATGAAGATGAGAGATGATGAAAATATTAGGGCATATGCATAGAGAATTACTAAGGTAGTTACTAACATCAGAAACTTTGGAGGTACTTACAGTGAGGAAGAAGTGATTGCGAAGATACTCAGATCTTTGACACCTATATACAAACCTAAAGTAAAAGCTATAGAGGAGATTATACCTTTGACACCAAAATTCACTAGAGATATGTTGATTGGTAAGATAACTAATTTTGAAGCCACAAAACTGGGAGATACTTTACCTAAAGTAGAGTTAGCATTCAAGGTGACTGTCCATAGAAACAAAAAGACCTTATCTGGAATTGCAAACACCAGCAATGGTGACTTGAGAGAAGAGCTTGGAGACTATGCTGATGAATGGGAAAAAATACAAGAGGAAGAAAGAAAACTAGATGAAGTGGTAGCCCTGATTGCTAGAAGAGAAAAGAGAGGTAAGGGTAAAATTGAAGGCAAATTACCTTTGAAATGTTTTTCATGTAACAAGATTGGTCATTTTGCATCTCGATGTCCTACAAGGGTTCCAAAGCATAAACCTAAGTTTTACAAATCTAAGCATTCAAAAGACAAGGAATGTTATTATGCTAGTGAAGGCGTATTTGATGATGATGATAATGATGATGACTATGATGAAATTGGATTTATTGCTATTAATGATGATGAGCCTATACATGAAGAAAAAGCCTTAGTATCCTGTGTTGAAAATAAATATGAACGGGTTATAGATAGTGGTTTTTCACATCATATGACTAGAGATAAAAATAATTTTGTGAATCTGAAAAGATATGATGGTGGTGTTGTTAGATTTGGTGACAATACTCCTAAGCTTATCATTTGAGTTGGATCTATATCTCTGGATGGAAAGACTAATACAGACAATGTATTACTTGTTGATGGACTTAAGCATAATCTATTGAGTGTTGGGTAGATAGTGGATAGAGGTTATCAATTGAAATTCATTGATGGGAAATGCTCTATCAAAGGTAAATCAGGAGACTTGATTGCATCTGGTACTAAATATAGAGGTAATGTATTTGAATTGAATACATATGAAGCTTCTTGTTTTATTGCGAAGTTTGATAATAGTTGGCTATGGCATAGAATATTTTTTCATGTTAACTTTGATAAAATTGTGAAATCAAGTATGAATAATGTTGTAAGAGATCTACCTAATATTGTGAAGCCATCTAACACTATGTATAGAGAGTGTGTTATGGGGAAGCAGACTACAAGCAATTTTAAAAGAAAATCTTATTCAACAAAAGGGAAGTTGGATATGGTGCATACAGATCTGTGTGGTCCTACAAGAACAAGATCTTACTATGGTGAAAGGTACTTTATAGTTTTTGTTGATGAATTTTCTAGAATGATGTGGGTTACATATTTGAGAGAGAAATTTGAAGCATTTGACAAATTCAAGTTATTCAAAGCAAAAGTTGAGAATGAATTTGGTTTGAAGATAAAATATTTGAGATCAGACAAAGGTGGTTAATTTACATCAGATTTATTTAATACCTATTATGAAGAGCATGGAATATACAGACAGATATTTGCACCTAAGACGCCACAATAGAATGGGATAGCAGAGAGAAGAAACAAAACAATATTAGATGTTGCAAGAACTATGATGCTGGAAGGAAATGTATCACATGTTCATTGGAGGGAAGATGTTGGTATTGTTGTGTACACCTTGAACAAAATTCTAATCAGAGAAGGTACAATTAAGACTCCTTATGAATTATGGTTTGATCATACACCTACTATGAAATATTTTAGAATATTTGGAAGTAAATGTTATATCAAAAGAGATGATGAGATGGGGAAGTTTGATGCTAGAAGTGATGAAGGTATTTTTCTTGGTTATTCTACTAAGATAAAAGCATATAAATGTTTTAATATGAGATTGAGAAAGTTGATTGAAAGCGCCAATGTGAGGATAGATGAAAAGTTTCATATTTAGGAAAGAATATATAACTGTGGTCAGATTGCAGAGATAAAAGAGGTCACTACTGAACCTAAAGAACCTTTAATGGTTGATAATGAGATTGAAGATGATTTGATTGAGGTTATTGAGACTCCTAAGACTCTGAGGTATGTTAAGAAGAACCATCCTGAAGATCAAATTATTGGTGATGAAAGTAAAGGTATGATGATTAGACCCAGAGTTAGAGATGAAATTTGTTTGATTTCTCAAGTTGAACCAAAAACTATTGATGAAGCATGTAGAGATGAATCGTGGAATAAAGCTATGGAAGAAGAACTTGAATAGATAAAGAAAAATAATACTTGGGAATTGGTTCCAAGACCTAAGAACATAAATGTGATAGGAACTAAATGGGTTTTCAGAAACAAGATGGATGAGGAAGGAGCAGTGGTAATAAATAAGGCTAGATTGGTTTGTAAATGCTACTCGCAAAAAGAAGGCATAGACTTTGAAAAAACATTTGCTCTTATTTCTAGATTACAAGCTATGAGATTATTTCTTGCTTATGTTGCACATAAAGACTTTAAAGTATATCAGATGGATGTGAAGTCAACATTCTTGAATGGAGATTTGGAAGAAGAAGTATACATAGAGAAACCTGGTGGATTTCCTTTGATAAAAGATGAAGACATGGTTTGTAATTTGAAGAAAGCATTGTATGGAATGAAAAAAGAACTGAGAGCATGGTATGCAAGACTGGACAAGCACTTACTTTGTCTTGGTTTTAGAAAAGGTAATGCAGACAGTAATTTATATTTAAGAACCGATGAAGATGGAATCTTAATCATATAAGTTTTTGTTGATGATATCATTTTTGGAGGCAATGATAAGATGAGTAAGAAGTTCTCTAAAGAAATGGAAAATGAATTTGAAATGTCAATGATTGGTGAGATGAGATTTTTTTTTGGTTTGCAGATTAATCAAAGTAAGAATGATATTTTTATATCTCAGACTAAGTATCTTAAGGAAATGTTGAAAATTTTTGGAATGGAAGATTGTAAACCTGTTGGGACACCCATGGTGACTGGATACAAGCTGACTAGTAATGATGACACTCAAATTTTTTTTTAGACAAAGTAAAGATCGATGATTGGTGGTCTACAATATCTAACTCACACTAGACATAGATATTTCCAATGCAGTTGGAATTGTGGCAAGATATCAAGAAGATCCTAAAGAAACACACCTTGTTGTTGTGAAAAGAATTTTTAGATACTTGAAAGGAAAATTAGAATATGGATTGTGGTATGAAAAATTTGATGACTTTATTTTGCAGGCTTACACTGATGTTGATTGGGCAGGAAATGTGGATGATAGAAAGAGTACAAGTGGTGGAGCATTTTTCCTTGGGAAAAGGTTGGTTTCTTGGTTAAGTAAGAAGCAGGACTGTATTGCTCAGTCTACTGTTGAATTAGAGTATGTTGCTTCTGCAATAAATTTTACACAATTTGTTTGGATGAAACAAATGTTAAAGGACATTGGAATAATTTTTGAAGAGCCATTGGTTATCCATTGTGATAACCCTAGCACAGTGAATATGTTGAAGAATCTTGTAATGCATTCAAACGCTAAACATATTTCTATTATGTATCATTTCTTGAGGGAAAAGGTAGCAGAGAAAGAGACTAGATTAGAATATATTAGCACAAAGGATTAGATAGTAGATATATTTGGAAAACTTTTGCCAAAAGATGCTTTTGAATATCTCAAAAGCATGCTTGGGGTGAGAACCCCTCTCAGTGATAATTAATTGATGTAGAATATCTCAAAAGAATGCTTGGGGTGAGTGCCCCTCTCAGTGATAATTAATTTATGTAGACATGCATCGGTCCAGTGGCTTTCAGAGCTATATCATTATTTGGACTGATATATGGATCTAATCCTCCGGGGGAGTGATCGCGGGAACACTATGGAGCACATTTGGGTGATTTTGCACTTGGATGTTGGACATGAAGATTTGAAAAAGTTACAACTTACAGAAGATTACAGTTGAGTTATGGCACCCTTTGCCATTTTTGCCAAAGGGGGAAAGATTCTATGTGAAAATCCCTACTATTTTGGGGAGATTTGTGTTGAGGATATTGACAAGATTGTATTGAGAGAGAGTACTTTTTGGGTTGATGGATTTTCCCATATGTTTTCATCAATGCCAAAGGGTGAGATTATTGGATGATATTAGATTTGGATACTATTTATGTTGTTGATATTCATGTTTTGTCACTGATGTCAACATATGTTTTTGTGGAGAGAACAGACTGGTTATTTGACTGGAAGGAGTGTATGGACATTTTACGGATGATTTAGAATGATTGAAGTCAAGGATATGGAGACATATGAGTGATGACCCTATTCCTAAGATTTCTTGACTTGAGATTACATATTG
This sequence comes from Thuja plicata, assembly GCA_018584345.1. Classification (NCBI taxonomy): domain Eukaryota; kingdom Viridiplantae; phylum Streptophyta; class Pinopsida; order Cupressales; family Cupressaceae; genus Thuja; species Thuja plicata. The sequence continues at coordinate 724,049 of MU226600.1, forward strand.
ATGATGTTATAGATGATTTAGTGAAGACTGGTTTCTGGACTATGATAGAAATGCTTGACAGAGCAGGTCTCTATATTTTGTGTATATCTTACATATGAAGATGTTTCAGAGTATGCGAGCTTATGGGATGACAGAGGAAACATTGAGTAATGTTTTTCATTGATCAATAGTTGTGAGAGTACTGGAGACGTTATCTATGGTGTGTATTTTGGAGGAAACTTATTTGGTGGCCAACTTCAGACATGTAGTGTGTATTATGAATTATGAGCATGGATTACAAATCTTAGAGTACAACTGATGGATTGTAATCGATGTTTACTTGTTATAGGTACCATGTGTATCTTAGTAAGGGGTTAAACAATTATTTTTATACTGGGAAATCCTAATTGGCCAACCTAATTAATTATTTGTATATTGGGAAAGCTTAATTGGACAACCTAATGAATTATTATAATAGGGTATATATGAGAGATATATTCTTTTGGAAAGATGTGGTTGAGAATGAAAAGGAAGAGAAGCGTGAAAGATGTGAGGCTTGTTGGCCACTAGATGTAAAGCAGAGTTTGTGATAAGAATACTTCATTGGAACTGACCAAGCAAAGACAGTTGTTATCAGACAGTTCACTGGATTGTATATTTTCTATATACACTTGTTTGGATTGTAAATCCTTGAGGGTGGCCTTAACCTTCTTTGGGTAGTGTGCCTGGGCAGTGAGCCCACTGTTACTCTTGACTCCTAATAGGGTATTTCCTTTAATAGTGGCGGTGTACTGTAATGTTGTAACAAGCTCCTAATAGGGCTAAATGTTTTAATAGGGATACTATAATCTCAGTACATCATTTGTGGGTGCTAATTCTCATCGTTGTTTTACCTTTAATAGGGTTTCCTCAAAAAAAAGTATCATGTTATTGTGTTGGCATTTACTATGTTGGAATTTAGTGTGTTATCATTTGTATTGAAGTTTTGGTTTATAAAGTTTAAAGTTTAATATTCTATATCACAACTGATTCACCACCCCCCCCCCCTCTCAGTTGTGCTTGTGGACTTTATTCCTAACATAAAGATAGGGGGGAGGATATTAGAGGGTGAAGAGGAGGCTAAGGACGGAAAGGAGATAGAGGATGATGAGATTAAAGGAGACGAGGATGATAAGGGGATTGGGGGAGAGGATGAGGATGAGGATGAGGATGAGGATGAGGATGTAGGAGATCAAGATGGCATCCTTATGTACATGGAGGAGGAGGAAATATAAGTTCTATAGGATGAGCCAATATAGGATATAGGTGTGGATGAGGAGTTCTAGGAGATACCTAATGATGGTATAATAAGGGCCATGGTGAGGACTTGAAGGGATCGTATTACAAGATTATAGAGATAGATAGTGGCTTTATAGATTGAGTGAGAAACACTTATTATAGAGAGAGAGGGGGGGGGAGACACACAATGAAAATAGACAAAGATAGGCTGATAGTGGAGATGAACACACTTATAGCCATACAAAACATAGCTTTGGATAGTGCACAAAGAGTAGATGAGGAATTCCAAGAGTTTATTGAGAGTATCTCATATATTAGTATATGTGAGATATCACACACTCTAGTAGAGTTAGGTTAGGAGATTAGATATTTGAGGGGATTGTATGAGAATGAGGCACCATTGGAGTGGAGAGAACCATTCTAATAATCATTTTTAATCATCGAGAAGGTCACACAATAGGGTACCTTCTTGAAGAACACAAAGTAATGGGGGATTAATGCGACCACTAACACCACTTAGGCTAGGACATACATGACTAGAGATAGGAGGGGCTTCATCCTCTAAATAGGATAGGGGATAGGAGGATTAGGAGAGTAGAGGATGATGACACTTTAACTAGAGGGATATCTTTTTGGTACTCTTTATAGACACTTTATATCTCACACCGAGCCTATGAGCTCGACTTGATACAACAACACAAATTTTTTACTCTGATTCTTTTTATGATATATGTATATGTGATGCAGTGGATTGGATGATGACTATATAATACTTTTGCTACATGGATTCTTTATTATCCTATATGATGATGCTTATTTTAAGCCATGTTTTATTATGTTGTGATGTAATGTATGAATTTTTTATGCATATGCTAATGTCATACTAATGTATGCAATTATATGGATGCACTTTATGTATTATGGTATTAAGATGTATATGAAAGATGTGATGATGCTCATGTTATATGGTATGAATGGATGACTATTATATGCATGTACCCTAACATGTCGTGGATGAAGGATGCACTTTTTGTGTACTAGAGAACTAGACCAAAAGGACCACAAGATTGAAAAGAGAATTATTAGTATGAGACAAAAATTAGATGAGTAAAATTAGTAATGATGAAGCCTTAATTTTTATAAGTGCACTTTTGTCTTGATAGAGCCTTATTTTATATAGAAAAGTGGATGTGTCACCTCATGAAATATAAAGCTAGAGAAACAATATGACCCCTTTTGCATAAAATAGATACATTGCATACAAGGAATGTTTTAATTCATCCTAAAAAATATTAGAGAACCCCTTTCTCCAATATTTTGAGAGAAGTGAAATTTGTTGTGTCCTCCTTGTCTTTTGATACTAAAACAAAGAAACACCTGTTAACTCTAAATTAAGTGACACACACATCTATGGTGCTCCCAAAATCCATAAATATGACATCCCAGGTAGACCCATCATTGACACCACTGTCTATCCCACCTAAAAGTTGGCTTCTTACCTTGCTAAATTAATCTCCCCTCTTATAGGAAAATTTGAGTCCATCAAAGATGCTACCGACTTCATTAATTTCATCAAGGATTAAAGGTTAAATAATAATGATATATAACTTAGTGTTAATGTCATATTTATTTTCACCAAGGTCCCCATTCCTAATGCTACTAATATTTTATGAGAAAATATAATGACTAAGTAGCCTTCCACCAACTTCTCTTTCCAAAATGTTATTTATGAACAATTGGATGGGGTGGATATGGTTCACCGCTCTCTCTGGTCATTTCTAACCTTTAAATAGAGAACTTCAAAGAAGTGATTCTTTTCTCATTTTGTCTCAAACCAAGGTGGTGGAAATGATCCATGTATGGTGCCAACATATGTCAGTCGCATGGCCTTGAGAATTTAGAATAATTCATTCCAAACTTAACAACATAGTCCATTGCATTTCCTTCACCAAGGAGCTTGAAACTGAAAACCAACTATCATTCCTAGATATTTTTCTCATCTGACCTCCTGTCCCGCATGGTACATATGATCAATAGCATGAAAAAGAGTCACGTCCTGTACTCCATCAATAAAATCTTGAACATCCTACTCTGCTTGCCCCCCCTAGTCTCAGTAGCTATTTCCCTCAATATAAACTCATCCCTCTCCCACTCCAACCTAGCTATCCTCCCCTCCAAAACTATCACTAGAACTAACTCCCAAGTCCTCTCTGCCTCTGCTTCTATAGCCCCTCCCTCATCTATCACTAATATTGCTTCAACCGCTTGTACTCTAGCCTCTGCAACCTCAATCCTATCCTATAAAGATTGCATATGATCCCTCATTGTGGATATCTATGCTTTGAGTGCTCATGTATCAAGAATCAGCCCCACATCCTACCCAATGGAATGTCCTGTAGACCTGTCCCTCCCTCCATCTCCTCATCTCCAACCATAGCTACATCCTCCATCTCTACATCCTCCTCCTCCTCCTCCTCAAAACTAGACTCCCTTGTACTTGAAATCCCAGAGCTTATCCCAGACCCATTCTCATCCTCTAAGCTACTATCAGTAACATCTACCTCATCCATCTCCTCTCCCTCAACCGCCTCTCTACCAATATCTATTCCCTCTTCCTCACCCTATTTTGGATAAACCACTAGGACACCTATTGCTAGTCCACCTCATCCTCCACCATACCCTCTGTAATGTCCCTCATATTCATCTCCTCTCCCTCCACCTTTCCCACCTCTACCTCCATTCATGCTTCCATCATAACCCCTCACTCTTCCAACACCATGTATATGCATCTGTGTCCACCATGGTTGTCTCACCTGCCTAGCCATCTCAATTGGAATATAAACCTCTAGATATATCAAGGGAATAGGTTTGTGTTGCACCCACCATGCATCGTACTCAGGGGTATTACCTGCATCTTCTATATTTAACCTCCAATCCCTATGAAGTGGTGCTAAGATATCAATCTATGTAACGATAGAGGCCATAGGAACAACCGGTCTCATCCTACCACATCTTTTCTATAACAAGAAAACTATGTTGATCTTATAGCTAATCCATCTCTCTCTCTAAATTGCCTCAATACTCTACCAGGTAACTGAATATCTATGATGCACTAAGTCCATGTAGTCCTCTTGATGAGGTATTTATCCTATCGACAATACTCAAGGTGCTTTGTCTCATCCTCTTAAGGAACACAACAAATGTATGGTTTCCATGTACACTCTCTCATAATATCAAGATGGTGGCGCCAATATATAGTGTGTCCCAACTGTCTTTGTGTCATTGCATTATAGTAATTAACATAGGGTTGCTCAATCTGAATCGGCTGCTTATCAAAAACCAGTCTACAAATGGATATGTGATCTCATGCCTAGACTTGTATAAGAGTGACTCTACAACCCAATGATTGTGCCCCATGGTATGAAATTCTATGTAGCTTATAATATAATATAGCCAGAATGTAGGGCCTCCATACATAAACTATGGTATCTTTCCACATCCCTTCTACCATCTGACCCCAACCCACCGAGAACCTATGAACTCTAGTATCAAGAACCAAAAATCCTGCCACAACCCCACATATTAACCTAAAGTAGTCATCATAACTATCCACCATATCCCACCATCTGATTTCATAATGCCTGAAACCCAAATTTTCCTTAGAACACTCAAATAGCTCACATAGTGCCCTCACCCCTACCCACACGATGCATACACTACTCTCCCCCCTAATAGATAATCTAAGAATCCTCCATACATCCTCTAACGTCATTGTGCACTCTCCACTAGGTAGGTGAAAAGAAGAGGTCTTCGAGTGCCATCTCTCACACAAGGTGGTGATCAATCCACTATTTTCCCTAATCTGGGGCATACAAGTCACATGCAATAATCCCACACTATCTAGGTGTTCACAGTTATGCAGACTCAACTAGTGTCTATATGCAAGTGTGTTGGTATGATTCTCCCAAGTGATCAAAACTGAATCTACAATCTAATCATGCAATTAAAAAAGTTAAATAAGTCAAAATGCATATGTCGATAAAGCCAAATCATACATGCAAACATTTCCAATTTTATCATATGTCAAAAATGCATTGATTAATTAGTTATTTAACCCTAACATGAAAATGTGTTGAATGATCTAGACAATTGTGTCACTTCATTTTCCTATGTTCTACCTTGCATATGCATTGTTTATCTCCTACACATGCATTGAATCCTAACCTATAACTAACCCTACAATTGCGGCGAATAAACATTCACTTTTGTTGCTTCATAAGCCAATGTGACTCATTTATAAAAGAATGTATCTATGCTTTGCTAGACAATTACGTCATTTCATTGGCAATTGTGGCAAAAGTGATGGTCAATTGCAATGAAATATCTGCATTGATCTAAAACCAACAAATTAAATGCTCAAATTATTAGAAAATTAGGGCATGTTTGTTTCGCAAAATTGACCAAGAATTGGCATTTATGAATTCCAGAATTGTTCAATTCAATGTTTGTTTCCAAAATAAAAAAATTGGAATAGGTTTATGCGAATTCTAATTTTGGGTCATTTTGAGCATTCCACAATTCCACCTCAGACCCTGGAATTGGAATTGAAAAGTGGAATTGCAATTGAGAGTATTATTTTGGGAAGGAAAATTCATTCCCATTTTTGTGTCAATAATGTATATTATATTTCTATAAGGATGTGTGTGTGTGTGTGTGTGTGTGTGTATACACATGTGTATATATACATGTGTGTATATATACACATGACTGTATATACACATATATAGTATATATACATGTATGTATATACATATGAGTGTATATACATACATATATATACACATATGTATATATACATACATGTGTATATGTGTGTATGTGTATACATGTGTATATGTGTATATATATACACAAATGTGTGTGTATATGTGTGTATGTGTGTATGTGTATATGTGTATACATGTGTATATACATACATGTATGTGCATATATATGTGTGTGTGTGTATGTGTGTATATACACACACATGTGTATGTGTATATATACACATATATATATATATATGTGTGTGTGTGTGTATACACACATGTATGTGATGACATAAGTTTTGCCATTAGTATGCAAAGAGAAATAGTTGTTTGAACCATCGGTTACACTACACCGAAAGACAGGTTTGAGTTCCGACCAAAAGTGCTAAGTAAAGAGAAACCCGACGACACAAGTTTTACAGTGTAAACCAAAAGTGCAACCCAGAGATGATATAGAGGAACCCGACAAGCAAGTTACACTATAAACTGAAAGAGCAGAAATAGAGGAACCCGACAGAGCAAGGGAACCCAAAAGATAGTTTAACAAAGGAACACCGAAAGACTTTTAGAGCAACCCGAGCATCAGACACCGAAAGTTAGTTATATCCTGAGAAAAGTGGATCTGACTTCTACGTCAGATAAAATAGTTATGATTTATATTTAGAGTTTAGATTTGTTTTAAAACCATTTCTTGAGGAACAAGAAACATAATTGTAATTGTTTTAATCAGTCTAACTGATTAAAGACATGCAAACTAGGAGATCAAGGCCAAGTTGTAAACCTTTGATCATAGAGTTAAGTTTGTAATACGTGAAACTAAAAAGGTCAAATCTATTGTATAAATAGATGTGAAAATATTTATTTGATATAGATGAGAGGATGAATGTAGCCAACGAGCACGTCTATGGATCAGACTGAGAGTTTCAAGAAGCAGAACAACAAAAGATGAATTTGGTTATCAAGAACCAAAAACCAAGGCTACCAAGAAACAAAGGTATTAATCAATCACATTAGGTGATACTTTATACATGTAAACTTTAATGGATTTGTAATCAGCAATTTTAGATTGCATACACTCAGGTCAATAAGTATTTTTGTCTACATTCTAACAAGTGTAGCAAATAGAAGAAATCCTTTCAAGAAAGATGGATTTAACAATCCTATTGTAAATATCTTAACTGAGTGCACACTAAATAGTGTTGCTAAATCTCTTAATAGAGTAGACCTTAACTAGTCTCTACATAATACTCCTAACAGGGTAGATCATCAAAAGTGATCAAATTGTAAGCCTTAACCGGCCCCTTCCAATCTAGAGATAGTGAAGTTTTTGTGGGTTCCATCCCCACCGTGGTTTTTACTTCTAACAGGGTTTTTCTGCGTTACCATATCTTGTGTTATGTGTTATTTTTTTCATGAATATTTCTATGAATGTATACATACAATTAAGATTATGAATTGATATCACATGCATAAAGAAAGAGTAGTAGATATGATCGGTAAAGAAAAGATTTGATTACATAAGGCTAAAGGTTAATTAACTAAAAGTTTTAGAGGTACTGATACACCCCTCCCCTCTCAGTACATACTTCCCATTATTTCCAACAATTGGTATCAAAGCTAGATCTCTTATTTGGAAAGTTTAAAGACTTAAGAGAAAAGATCATACAATAGAGAAGTACAGGCTTGACAAGAGTATTGAGAATCAGAAGTTAGAGATACAAATCTTCTTTGAACAATATAAAGAAGCTAGAATCAAGATGAGACAGCTGCTAGATGAAATAAATATTATGGCATATTGTTGTAATGAAACAGACTATCAAGTAGAAGAGATACTAGATCTATTTGATTCTTTAGGATCTACAACCAGCAAGGCATTAGACACATCTGAAGAAAGCATCACAAGTCTGAATGAAATCAATCAACATATGGCTGGTTAAGTGAAATCTCTACAAATCGGTCAAGAGACACAGATGGTAAGAATGATTGATGTCATGAACAATGCTAGACAAGCTGAATAAGAAAGAACACTAGCTATTGATGACAAAAGGAAGATCACCGAAAAGCTACAAGAGAAAGAGTCAAAAATACAAAGACTTACAAAACATCATCATGAGATCACAAATCAGATTATTCTTATGAGTCAAGAGGAAAACATAATGAATATAGAACTCATTGAAAGAATAGAAGCTATCGGTGAACTAAGAGAAGAAAATAAAAATCTGAAACATGAAGCAAGAATTTAGCAGCAACATAATGACATAATCAAGAGAGTTGAAGAAAATAAAAAAAGGATAGATGATCTTCTGGAAGGACAAAGAAGAGTCAACAATAATAGCAGACTAGGGTATACTGAAAATGAAGAATCCCCAAACTAAGCTGATCCAAAGAATGTCTATGCAAATCCAAGACAAAGAAAGCTAACATGCAATCACTATGGAAGGCAAGGCCACACATCAAATGTATGCAGGAGCAAAATGAAAGGTATTCCTAAATCCACACCATTCATAGGAATTTGTTATAAATGTAACAAGAAAGGACATAAAGCATATGAATGTAAATCTAAGGTGAAACAACCAAAGAAGGAAACCTACACAGACAAATATTGTCCTACTTGCAAAATGCATGGGCACACATCTCTTGAATGCAAGAAGAATAAAAAGCAAGCATGGAAGCCTAAAGATCAAGAAACTGCCTATCAACCAAAAAGATTCGGTAACCAATATGTTTGGGATTACAATACGTGGGCAAACTGTACATCATGTGGAATATTTGGTCACATAGTTGCAAACTGTATGAGACAATGGACAAGAAAGTCTAGGAGCTAGACTAACCCTGGAATGGCATGTCTACACTGTCATAAAGTTGGTCATCTAAAGAAAGACTGCAGAGACCGAATGACAGAGACCATCACCTTTGCCAATGGAAACACCATTGAAGACATCAGGAAGATGAGAAACAAAATGTGGAGGAAAGATACAAACACTGATGAAGCTGGACCGAGCAACGCAATAGGTGACACCTTATCTAATGGATCTGGTCACATCACCATCTCTACCTAAGAAGAACAAGTAAGTATGGAACTACATTATACCAAGTTATATTTTGCATCAGTTCCATTTTGCATAGTTAAAATACCAAATCAGCATGATTAAAGATGCACTATAGTATTCCTTTTTATGATTCTATGAAAACAATCTCATCGGTCAATACATACCGAAATGCATTGGTGTACATACAAACCTAAGCTGTCTATACTTACCAAAAATTGTCGGTTAACACATAAAGGCTAAGTCGAGAGTGTAAACTGAGATTCGATGATAATCATGTGAGTTGACAATGTTTTCTTTGCCTTACACCAAAATCTGTCGGTGAACGTAACAAGTTGACAGCTGCCCCGAAGCATCGCGTTCTCACCAAGAATGTTATTTGCGTATCACCCGATGACTCTGTCTTCACACATTGAGAAGTGGTTAAGCATTAATGACTTGACTTAGGGAAAAGTCTATAAATAGATGACGAAAGGGTTTCGTTTCTCACACAATGACCATAGCGAAGAGATAGAGTGAAACTTGAGCACAAAGCAACCCAATTACAAAGTGCCTACAAATCAACTCCCTACACTCCAAACATATTCCTACCATCTATAGAGGTTGAAGTAAGTAACAAAGATAATAGAGAACTCTACTTTCATTTATAGGGTAAAGCCCTAATTTTAGAAATGATGGCAACTACATCAACAACCTCCAACATCAAGAATGATAAAAAGATTAAGGTCAACCTAATCAAGAACTTAGCCTGTGAAGAACCTTATTACAAGATATGTCCCAAGGTTGCTTCACAACTTGACAATGCTGGTGCATTCTCCAGAATACCAGCTAGGGTTTTTCTCATCAAAGATGTGCGAGCATATATAAACTGCAAAATAGTAGAAATAGGAGACCTGGAATTTGAGAAAGCTTTCAAGAAGCTTTGCAATGATGATGGCACTTTCAAGGAAGAGGATGAACACATTGAGGTAAAATGGCTCACAAATGCCCTATGGTTCCCAAAGGAGTTCAAGACCGAATGGATTCGATTAGTATTGAGAAGGATACATGACCAAAAATTATAGCTATATGAGCCTAAACCAATAACCACGGATGTTATACATGTTGTTATCGGTTATCCCATAATCGATAAGCTAAAGGCACTAAAGCACCCGCCTAAAGCTGACATTGAGAAGAATACAAGAGCAACATGAGATGGAAGAGGATTAAAGTATCCACCATCAAAGATGATGAAATTAAATTTGGAGCATGTGTCTTAGGATACAAGTCCCTTCAGGCTAGCAGTATGAACAGTATTGCATCTGGAGCAGTGGATACAACATACAAGATTGTCAAGAACGGACTGCAGTTGGATCTGTCAGAACTTCTACTAAGACAATTGGATGAGAACATGAAGACAATACATACTACAAATTCCAACTCATGTAAGTTTGGTTCACTCATCATGTGCATATTTTTCTGTTTCCAAGAATCCTTCCCATCCATAGAAAATGTCAAATGGGACACTACTAGACCAATGACCACACAGATTAGTGAGTTCATCAAATCACTAGGAGACAATTTTGAATCAGTCATGGATGAATACTTTGTTGGATTCAAAGAAAGAATGCAGAAGAGAGTAAGGATTCCAGAAGAGTTAATAGAAAAGTTCAAGACTGACATTTTTTTATGGTGGACACTGACTACACCTACATCAAGCCAGCTGTACCAAGAACAGCATGGCTGGCACCACTTGATTATGAGGTGAACATAGATCAAGCATCAAATGCTATTGAGGCATTAATAAATAAGTCATTGGAAAAATCACAACCCAAGTTTGGAACTTATGAGGAAGCCAAAGAAAGGATTAAAATTGTCTTAGTTGTGAAAAAGATTGATAGAAAGAAAGATAAAATGATTAAGAACTTGAAGAAAAAGCTATTGGTGAATGAAGAGGAAACTAAATAGAAAGAAGAAACCAAGGTTTAGTCACCCGTTGGTGAAGTTGAGAAGGAAAGTGACTCAGAATCCATAGAGTCTGATTCACCACCTCCACCACTAGCTAAGAAACCAAGGACTACTATTGCAACTAGGACCACGAATCTGACAGCAAAGGATGCAAGTCCTTCACCGATCAAGAAAGGTCAAGTAAGGACCTACAAAAGAAAATCTCAAACCAAATAGATCAAAGCACCAAAGAGGAGAAGGAAATTAATCCTAACCAAGGAAGCTATAAAAGATACTCAGCAGGATGAATCTATCCAAAAAGAAAAGAGGAAGATTCCTAAAACTATTGATGAGGTATATGCTTCAATTATCAAATCAGGAACAGTCAATGATCACAAGATTAAGAAATGACTAACATTCGATCATGAGGATCAAAATAAAATAGAAGAGGTAATTATCAAAATGATGTGTATATTCAAATATGTTCCAATACAATTGGTAGATAATATGCCAAAACAACTTTAGGATAGATTATCAGCAAGATGGACATTTGCATTACACTCTGAGAAAGAGATTAGGGAAAGAGCCCTAGTATCTTTCATGCCTCCCGAATCTAAAATGGAGAAAATTGAAGAGATGATGAAGGAACACTCCAAGAGGTTCTCACCAAAGTTAAGAGCCTATCAAGTACTTCAAGGAAATCTACTTGAACTAGACAGGAAGAGTGAGGCTAAATGGAGAAAGATACTTGATATACCTAAAAAGGATACAAGTCCCAAGCCACAAAATGTTCTTATCAAAAATCAATAGAACAAAGATGACCAAGCTAAACAGAGCCCCGAACATACTATTATCATAGATGAAGATGTCAATGAAGAATAATTGAACACAAAAGGCAACAAGGATATGGACTTTGCAGATGAAACATGGCCCAATAATACAATCATTGATATTACCAGAGCAGATCATGCATATGAGATACAAAAAAGATGAAGATGTCATTGTTGTCAAGGACCAAACCGATGAACATGACACTAGAACAGAATTAGCACAGGTAGACACACTGAGATAGATATCACTATTGATACAAGCTATCAATATTATCTTGGAGAAGGAGAAGTCACCTAACAAGGATGCAAGCATACCCGAAGACAAGGGTAATGATGAAAAGAAGGATACAACTAATGAATAGGTAGTCATCGGTGGAGAACAAAAAGATGGTGATCAAAATGTTACAAATATACATAAGAACAAGATAAGACAATTGATACCACTCCTAAGAACACCGAAGGAGATGCTAAAGTTACACCGAAGGTTGATAAGGGGACGTCCAGAGACAACTAAAAGGAAAACCCTGAGCAGCAGGAAAAAGGTACAACACCACAGAAGCCCTCCTCCAACACATAAGACCAAGCAAAAAAACTTGATATGGTTTTACATACAGGTGCATCACAAAAGAAGAAGAAGAAAACCAAGAAGAGTAATTTGGAAGTCACACTTGATGAAATCATTGAAATACCAAAGTGTGATCCAACCACATTGGACTATGAATCTCTTATCGAATATGGAGAGATATGTCAAAGGAAAGCATTGCAGGAAAATCTTAGAAAAGAACACAAAGATTCTCTTGTGCTGGAAAATTAAAGAGATATCTTACAACAGATAGTTCCTGACATTGATGTTGATCACAATGCCCCCATTCTGGATAAACTTATCATTCTCACCGACATCATCACAACTCAAAATGTGGATGCAGAAAAGGCTATTGAAGAATGAGCAGAACATAAGTTCCAATACAAACTAACAGAAAAGATCAGCCAAGAAGTGGTAGAAAATAAGGTAAAGCTTTAAGAACTAACAAATTAATTAGATCCAATCATTACTGAAGCTATCTCCTTAATTCAAAAGCTATGCACTTTGGAGAAATTCACTAAGGATAATAGTGATAAGATTGCAAAGGTTGATTCTGATCTAAATGCAAGTGCTAAAAGTTTAACCACGGATAGAAATGAAATCAAATTTCATTATGAGAAGATAATTGAAATCAAAAGGTTAAGACAAGAACTTTGGGAAGTAGAATCACAGTTCAGAGAAGAGGTTACCGAGCTACAGCTCAACTTTTACCGAACCTGACACTTCTGCAACAACACATAAGTTTGGCAAGAAAGCTAATTGCCACCCCCGAGATGTCTGTAACAGACATCATCTACGACATGCATGCTAGGATTACCCTAGATCATATGGCTCTTGAGCATCTAAAGGAGAAATGGGAGAAGATGATGGAGGAAATGAAGACCTCTCACTCTCATATTTTTGATAAGCTATAGGTATACACCTTTGCCCTTATTATCAAAAAATGAGGAAAAGGAAAATGATATGTACAATATAGTAAAAAGGGGAAAAGGAAAATATAGCACAAAGGGAAAACACAAGGTGAAAAGGAAGAAATAGTATAAAGACAAGTGTACATACACATATACTATACTATGCCAGCATATGTATAGGGGGAGTCATGAAATGACTACGTAATATAAGTGGTGTACATACTAAACACTTTAGTATTTTGCACATATTAGTTTTTGATACTAATGTAAAAGAGGGAGATTGATGACATAAGTTTTTCCATTAGTATGCAAAGAGAAACATTAGTTTGAACCATCAGTTACACTACACCAAAAGACAGGTTTCAGTTCAGACCGAAAGTGCTAACTAAAGCGAAACCCGACGACACAAGTTTTACAGTGTAAACCGAAAGTGCAACCCAAAGATGATATAGACGAACCCGACAAGTAGGTTACATTATAAACTGAAAGAGAAGAAATAGAGGAACTCGACAGAGCAAGGGAACCCGACAAATAGTTCAACAAAGGAATACTTAAAGACTTTTTGAGCAACCCAAGCTTCAGACACCGAAAGTCAGTTATATCCTGAGAAAAGTGGATCTGACTTCCACGTCAGATAAAATAGTTATGATTTATATTTAGAGTTTAGATTTGTTTTTGTACGTCTCTCTTTCGTGATCTGTGGATTCCCAAGCTTTCCAAAGGCAAGGGTCAGTAGCAAAGGTTTCACAAATGATATAAATCAAGTACACAATACTACTAAAATGAATAACAATGAAACGTAATCAATAAAATATACAAGCAAGAGAAAGGAAAACAAATAAATGCAAACCCCACGATGCTTGAAGCTTCTATTGTTTCTCTCTACTCCTTCTGAAACGCTGTTCTTGATGCTTAGTATTGGTGGGGCAACATCTATGACTTGAGAAGTGTCGAGAATTTGCTAATTGAAACGGGCGTGTGATTGCAAGATGGCTTGAATGTTAGAACCAAACTGACATAGTAATGGCGCACAAGAGCTTAAAATCCTGGATCTTTCAAATGGTTATGAAGGGTTTATTATATAGGAATTGGTGATGATATGAATGGTTGAGATCAATCTCAGAGATAGGGAGATGAATGGTTGAGATTAAAAGGAACTGGAGAAGCCATCAGTAAACTCC
>MU226600.1:746314-761009 GCA_018584345.1 Thuja plicata
ATCATATCCCTTAATTGAGGATTCTCATCCCTATTAAGGTGCTTCACAAATATTTTCAATATCTCCTTATTTGATCTCCCCCATATCATGCTTCCTAGCATCTCACCAACCAAATCTCTTCATTATTAATGGATTCTTGCAATCCTCACCTAATTGATCCTCATTTCCTATAAATTGAGAGCTATTCCTCTCATTCAAGGTTAACCACAAGATTTTGAGAACCTCAAGAAATGTTAGAAATCTTCTAGTATTCTAATTAGCAAAACTTGGCTTTTTGTGCAATTGTGTGTGTGCAAAAGAGAAATATCAATCTCATTATGGCGAAGAAAGAAGTAGATAGGAGCTTCCTTTGAAGGGGTTTTTTAAGTGTTTATGCTTATATTTATGAATTCCTATTGCAAATAGCTTTCATGATAGATTAGATAGGTTTAGCATACTACTTAGGGTTTGTGGTTTCTTATATATGCTAAAATGCCTTTTTCTGGTCTTACATTTGGTGAACCCGATGTGAACATGCTTAACTGATAAATTTTTTTTGTGTTTTTGTGTCTTTTTCACGTTCTAGAAGAGAGTTGCGTAGGTGATTATTGAAGTTGCGTAGGTGGTCACTGTTCCTGCGCAGGTGGTAGCCTGTTTCTGCGTAGGTGGTTAAGTCCTGCGTAATTAGGACCCAAACCTGTGCACTTGGAGCCCTAAGCTTTTCAAATGGCTGCTTAGCTACGCAGTTGGTCATATGGGATCCTCATTTAGGGTTTAGGATCACTTTTTGCATGTTTAGGAAGCTATTCTGCATCTTAGGCTTTCTCTTCTACTTTTTTATCTGTTTAAAGGCTAAAATGGATCATAAAATATTTAAATGAACCCTAAAATTGGTTAATGAATCCTAATATGGTTAATGAACCTCAAATTTTTATTTTCAAAGCCTAAAATGAAATTTCACATTTGTATTTGGGCTCTTAAAATGAATCTCATCTAGTCTAGGGTTTCATACAATCAAGCTTTTTTTCAAACTTCAATCAAACTTGCAATCTAGCCTAACTAGGGGTGGAAATGGAATATTTCATGCAAGATAAAGTTTTTGAAATTGATAAGGGACCTAAAATGAACATGCACATCTGATTTGGGTACCTAAAATGAACTCTAAACTAGTTTAGGATCAAATGCAGATTTTGCCCTTAAGGTTTTCCTGAACCATTTTGATGCACATGCAAGCTAGTTAGGGTTTCACGTTCACTTAAATCTTTTCAAATCAACTTAAATGGCATAAATAAGGAACCCTAGTTGTGTTTTTGATGATATTGCATGCTTAGATGTTGAAAAAACCTCTATTTTTGCAAGTTTTTACTCTTTCTAGGCCTCTAATTAGTAGTTACACACTTGGTTGCAGGTGGTAGCCTATTTTTGCATAGGTGGTACCCTAGTTCTATGTAGGTGGTAGCCTATTCCTGCACAGGTGGTACATTTGGTGTTTTTCAAGCAAATGTTTGGATTTCTGCATTCCTATACTTTTCTGCACTTATGATACTGGATTTTGGTGTTACTGATGATTTGTCTAGCATATTGGCAATCGTGGGATGAAGATTGAATCCTAAAAACTACTAACGGTTTCAATGTAGGACATTTGTAGAAGACCTTATGTTTTCTAAAAATTTCATGTGTATTTTTGGTAGTTAGCAAACACTTCATCTTGGTGCTATAAAATGAACCATTTTCATTCATATGCTTGAAGTGTATTCTAGTTTGTAAATCCAAGGAAATGTATGGACGTAGCCTCTCCCCTCACCTTTATGGATCTTGGGTTTAAGATAAATCCATGCAAGTCCTTTAGTGTGGCTACCTCCCAAGTGCTTTAGTACAGCCAGTGAGAGTGGATGCCCAACCGGTAACAGGCTAAAGCCAAGCCCATCCAAACCAGGATACAAAATATGCCATTGTGATTAATCTCACAATGGATGGGTGTTTAATGCAATATACCAGGAAGAAGATCTCCCTTAGTACCCTTGTGGTGCGTTAAAACCTATGGAACTTAACTTTCGTAGGCTAGGAGGCCTCCATAACGGAGCTAATCTGCCACACATATAACCACCCGAAAAGATGCCCTTACTAAACACCATGTCACAGTAGCCAAAAAACTTCTATTTATTGGAAAAGAAGGTCGGAGACCAACTAAGACACCCTACACATTTGCAGCTTTTAGTCGAGACAATAATCCCTTGGGAAGTGATGACCCTTGGGAGTTGAAGCTTAGAGTGCCTAAGAAGTGAGTGCACTATAAGGAGGAGCCCGTGCCTCCAAGCTTCTAGGTTTTCTGCTATTAGTAAGCATGGTTGAACTTTGGTTCAAGTGGGGATTCAACAAATATTGTCCTTGCTCTCCCTAGGAAGTGGTGTGTTTGTTAATTTTTACAACGGCCATTCTAAATGATGTTTCTTGTGTGAGAATTAAAACCTTAATAAAAATGAAAACATCTTAAAACACTCTCCTTAAAGAACACTTTTTCCAAATCAATCTTCAAGAACAATCAAATGGTCACAACAAACCTTGTCATTGAGTAAACATATGGAACCTTGAACTTCTCACTTGGAACCTTTTAGCATGCTTGGTAGCCTTCATATTGCATATTCATGACCTAATCTCCTTGCATTTTGCATTTCAAAATTTCCTTGCATTATAGACCTCATTTTAATCCTCATTATAGTCCCTTTTGCATAAGTCCTAATCATAACCCTCTTGTATACATAGCTCATTTTTAGATCCTCCTTAAAAACTTTGCAAACAATCCTAGAAAGTATCCAAATCATAGAGCATTTCTTGATGATGTTGAAACCAGGATCTTGAATCGGTCCCCTTTTGTCCCAAAATTTCAAACCCCCTACCCTTATCAATTGGTCTTATTCCACCTTTGTCATGATGGATTTGACCTAAGCCTTTTTATCAAACTTGTTCCTTGTCCCAAAATCCTATTTTTCAAGTCAAGATTCTTATTCAACCTCATGAGGCTATGCTCTTAGGTTTGTCTCCTTTCAAAAGATTAAATGTTAAATTCCAAAACCAAAAACATAGTTGCATAAACCTTAGGTTTCATTTGCATAAGTTCCTTGCATTTCCAAAGTTGCATTTCAAACTTGCGTTTCCAAAAATTCCAAAATTCCAAAAAAATCTTGCATTTGCATATAGTAATCATGCTGGTTTTCACAAGATCTCAAGCATCCAAAGGGAAAAAAGATCCTCATTTACCTATGTTTACATGAAAACTAGAATCACAACTACCTTTTGATCCAAGACAAGGTGTTGCATATCATAATCAAACTGACCTAATCAACATGCAACCATTGGAAGAAGTGCATCAAACATTTCATGACCCAAGACATGTCACATTTCCTTAAGGACCTACTTCAAGCAATGATCTATGCAACATGGGATATCCTTCAAATGTTTCCCCAAACTTTGGCACTATTTAGTGGTGACCTCCCCCAACCTTTGAACCAATTTTTGTACCTATGCCACCTAGACAAGGTAGTCTTCCCCCTACACCTGAGGAGGAATGCCAACAAACTTCTCAAATCAATCAAGACCAACCCAATTATTTTCAACAACAACCTATGCCAAACACAAATTTTGGATCTTATCAACCTCCTCCACCACCACTAGATAATCAAGATCCTAGAAATGCATCAAGTCCCTCTTTGGATTTTAGAGACTCACATGAAACATTTGCTTCCTTCAAAGATTTACCTAAAGAGGAAATTGACAAAGCCGTTAAGAACAAGAAAATTTAGCAGACATTAACGTACCTCATGAATCAAGATCTGAGACAATATATCAAAGTGATTCAAAAGACAAATCCCCAATTATTCTTGGAATATCAAAATCTCCCACAATCTACTTTGGAAGAGAATCAAGCCTTAGTGATTCAGGATAGAGAAAAGCGAGAACAACCCTTCGATGAGTCAACTATGGTCATAACACAAAAATGATAGTGAAATGATTTAACTGTTGATATTCATCCAAAGGAAAAGTATATACCATTGGATAATCCTTTATTTTAAGAGGTAGCACTCCCTCCTCCTGAGATGGTGGATGCTACACAAATCCCTAAACAGGGTCCTAAAAGAACATGGAAGATTGATTTAAATAATTGCTCACCAAAAGGATCAAATGAGATGTTCCCATTTCCTTGGGGAATGCCATATGTACCCCCTTCTGAAGAAACACAACCAAGTGGTCCTCCTTTGGTAACACATACAACATTCCTAGGAAGCACT
Source organism: Thuja plicata (assembly GCA_018584345.1). Taxonomy (NCBI): domain Eukaryota; kingdom Viridiplantae; phylum Streptophyta; class Pinopsida; order Cupressales; family Cupressaceae; genus Thuja; species Thuja plicata. Next base: position 750,580 of record MU226600.1, read on the forward strand.
TCTAATGCAACAACGTCCAAAGGACCATTTAATAAATAACCAAGGGTACCCACATTTGATGTATCTAATGTGACTACTACACCTATACCAAATCAATTACAAGATCAAAAGAAGAAGAGCCTTGTGGATATCACACCAATTCCACCTAAGGTGACACAACAAACACATGTAATACAACAAGTGCAAAAACCCCAAGTGGCTCAACAAGCACCACTTATGGATGTAGTGCAACCAGTGCAACCATAATTTGCAGCCCAAGTTAACATGATGTCTCAAGCACAACTAGAAAAACATAAGACTAAAAATATTGATGGTTTACTTGGACCACTTTGATTTCAACAAGATCATAACATGCAACAACCAACAATGCCGATGGGTCAAGAATCCCATCCTGTCACCCAACATGTGCAAGGTCCAAAGGTGCAATGAGTGCACCCACAACAACAAAAACATATCCAACAGTATGTACAACAACAACAACAAGCTCTATAGCAGCAATATGCTCAACATCAACAGGCTCTACAACAACAGTATGTACAACAACAACATGCTTTACAACAATAGTATGCTCAACAACAACAACAACAACAACATGTTCAAAAACAACAACAACATGTTCAGTAACCATATGTTTAGGAGCAACAACCATATGTCACACAACAACAAAATGTGTCACAACAACAACATGTGGTGAAAACTCAACAACAGTAGTATGCACCAAGATATCAACAATAAGTTTCTCAACTGTACTATGTGACACAAGGTCAACAATACAATCTTCCACCAATAAATCAACAACATGTGGAAGATCCTCAACAACATGATAGACAACATGTGGCATCGGTCCATGACATCTCATCTGAGTCATCAGAATTAGATCAGGCCTCAGAATATAGTCGATGTTCAATGGCTTCTAGGCAGACACATCATTCTGATACACGTAAAAAAGTAGTGAAGCCTTCGCAAAATGAATAAATTCTTCAAAAAATCCAATGCTTGCAGAAGAAACTAAATGATCTACATTTCAAGGACAAAAAGACACTCTATAAGGAATGAGACCTAAGTCATAATCCATTCGATTCAAGCATTTACATGCCTCCTTTTCCCAAGAATTTTGAAGTACCCAAGTTTGAGAAATATAAAGGAAAAGGCAATCTAATTGATCACATTCAGGAATTCTATACTTCATGCATTGAGGTTAACAATGAAGACACGTACCTCATGCAACTCTTTCCTTGAAGCCTTGGGGGTCAAGCAATGGAGTGGTACTCTAAATTACTCGGCAATATCAGGTCTTGGAAAGAACTAGCCGACAAATTCATCTCTCATTTTGCATTCAACATATCAAGTGAGGTTATGTTGACTGACTTATGCACAACCATACAAAAGGTTGGAGAGTCATTTATGACCTTCCTGTTGCGACGGAGAAATTTGGTGAGTCAATGCCCTTTTGATGTGCCAGAAGAACAACAAATACACTTATTTATCCAAAATCTGGTACCAGAGATGATGTATGAGCTCAAAATCAAATGACCAAGTACCATCCAAAATCTCATGAAAAAAGGGATGACATTGAAGATGCTCTTATTGAAAAGGGAGTGTTAAAATTCAACAAGGACAATCAAAATGTGAGCACTTCAAGTGACAAGCTGAAATTTTGGTCTCGGAATAAAAATGTAACAAATGACGACATTGTTGATGCGTGGACAGTTAACATGACACAACATAAAGTGAGTCTCAAAGGACCTGCTGTTACCAATACGCAAACAACAACTCAAGCACCACCTCCAACACCAGCTCCAATACAACCTCAAGCACAAACGAATGGCAACGCGCAAAAAAATTGGCAGCATCGACCGCAGAGAAATAGAGATGCACCATAAAGACATTTCACGCCATCAGGTGAACTACTCCATTCGGTCTTGCAAGAGTTATTGCAAAATAATTATATTCAATTACCCGAGATTCGTGATCCTCTAGCAGTTAAACCCCCTTGGTGGGATGACAACAAATACTACAATTATCATCGGAAAAAGGGACATAGAACCAATTCCTACTACCAATTAAAACACAAGGTCTAAGACCTTATTGATCAAGGTGTGATTGAAGTTGAACCCATAGCGAGATCTTCCAATGCTGACCATACTATCTTCACAAACCCTTTGGTGGATCATGAAAAGGGAAATGCCTCTATGTTGAATTCTAATTCCAAGAACAATGTTGATTATACTCGGACCATCCATGACTATACCATCAATTATTTCTCTAAGGCCAATTCGCATGTGTCCACTCTGACCTTTCGGGATAGTAACCCTCAATGCGCAGTAGCTATCCGTTGTACCAAGATTATTGTGCCTGGCACACCATCCAAACCCAAGGTACCTTCATATTACAACCTTGTTGACCAGTTGGGTAAGATCCCTTCCTTGATATCAATCCTTGATTTGTTGCGCACATCCCCCCAACACAAGGAAGTCCTTGACAAAGCATTGAAAGAGCCCACTGTTCTGACTGATATTGACACTAACCAGTTTCAGGCCATGATGGGGCACTTCTCTGTGTCCTAGCATCTCACATTTTCTAAAGATGATGTTCCACATGACCGGCTTGGCCATAATGACCCTCTCCATCTAGAAGTCTTTGTCCATAATGCCAAAGTCTGGTGAGTCATAATAGATGGTGGAGCAGGACTTAACATCTGCACTTTGAAGGTCATTCTTGATCTTGGTTACAATGAGAGTGACATTTATCCTTCTAGGAGAATCACAATAAAGACATATGATGAAACTGAACGTCCTTCTAAAGGATTCATCATACTGCCCATCAGAATTGGTCTGGTTACTAAAAACACATTACTACAAGTCCTAGATCTAGACTTTCCCTATAACATGATCTTAGGACGCTCATGGATCAATGACATGAAGGTGGTTCCCTCTATGTACCATCAATGTCTGAAATTATTTCATAATGGAGCTAAGATCACCATCCCAGGTGATCCTAACCCTTTCCAATTTTGTGCTAATCTGAGAGAAGGGCCTGCACAACAAGTGCCTACCAACAGCGAAGCTACTCCATCCAATTCCTCCAAATATGTTGATGCGGGCACCCTTGAAAAAATGGTCAAAGGAAAGATGAAAATTGAAGATAAAGGGTGTGGAGAGTATATCATGGCACAAGCTTTTCATATTGGGAAACTTCCCCTCTCCCCAAAGTCTTATGGAAAACCAAAGTTATTGCAAGCACAACCACCCAAGACTACCATGAAGGTTATGCCCTCACCTACATTCACTTTGTGGGGAGGTTGGCATGAAGAACATGTATATGACAATGCATCCAGTTGGATTTTCCAAGACCAACAAAAACAAGAATAGGAGCTCACTGAGATACCCTTTGAAAGATACAGGCCTGGGTTCACACTCATGCAGAAAAAAGGCTATGATGGCCACAATGGTCTTGGAGTATACAAATAAGGAATTGTTGAACTGATTGCTACAAAAGGTCATCCCCTTCATCTAGGCATTGGATTCAAACCATTACGAATTGGCTCTTTGATTGTCAAATGGCCTCATGTGAAAACATGGAGGTTTCAAATGATGAAAAGGCATATGAGGTTCCCCGTTCTGATTACACTACCGATTCAAATGAGTGGAAATGGATTTCCTATTCCTCTAGTTCTTATGAGCTTGACTGTGTCTTCCCTAACCTTGAAGACCTACCTACCATAAACAAACATGTTAACACAATTCCCCCTCCAACAACCAATCCTGATCCCTGGTCTAGAATTTTCTGGGATCCCAGTCCTGAACCTTCAGTGCATGAAGTGTCTGACTCTGAAGACTCTGACATTTACATCTTTTCCTTTACCTCTTTCCTCGAAAACATCTACACCACTAATGATGACATCCCCCTAGTCTACCCTGGACTTATTGATTGGGACGATCAAGGATCACCAAGCTTGGATTGCTTCAAAAATGATGAAGCAATAGCAGAATCCTTTGAGCTCTGAGAGAGCATACCATCTGGCAACCACAAAGCAGGGTTCTCCATTGACCTTGTTGCTACTGCATATCTTGGGGAGTCAACTCCATCTTCCAGTCACAAAATTGAAAATGATAAAATCAAAAAAGAAAAAAATAAAAAGAATAGGCCCTCTAGTGAAAACTGAAAAGCGCCAGTTGACCATGCAAAAGTAAAAACAAAGGATGTATCTGAGGGTTAAAACCTCTCTGAGGTGCCCAAGGATGGAAGACTAGACATATCCCCTCCAAAGGAGAAGTTGACATTACTCATTTAAATGACCGAGGAAATCAACTTGGGCACAACAAACAACCCCAAGATTATACATTTTGCAGCCTCACTCTCACCAAAAGAGAAGGATGAATTTGTCAGATTCTCCCTGAGTGCCAGATTAATTTTTCCTAGCCCTATGCTAACATGCCTGGTCTGGACCCTAAGTTAGTTATTCACCACCTCCCTCTGAAGCCAGGTGTGAAGCCAGTAAAACAGAAGCTAAGAAAAATGCATCCCCAAATATCTCTACTGGTAAAAGAATAATTGAAGAAGTTATTGGATGCTAGATTTATCAGACCTATAGATTACACAGACTAGATTTACAATCTAGTTCCTATTAGAAAGTATGTTGGGGGCATACAGATATGCATTAATTTCTGTGATCTAAATAAGGCATGCCCTTTAAGATGATTTTCCTCTGCACAACATCGACATCATTGTCGAAATGACAGCAGGCTATGATATGTTGTCACTAATGGATGGCTTCTCTGGTTACAACCAAATTTGGATTGCTCCCAAGGATCAACCCAAGACAGATTTCACATGTCCTTGGGGAACCTATTGTTGGAATGTCATGCCCTTCAGCCTCAAGAATGCCAGAGCAACTTATCAACGGGAAATGACCACAATCTTCCATGACTTCATGCACATCTTGATGGAAGATTATGTTGATGACCTCCTCTGCAAATCTACAACCAGGAATGATCATTTGGGTATTTTGGCCAAAATGTTTGAAAGAATGGAAGGGTATAAGCTTCGCTTAAATCCCAAAAAGTGTGTTTGTGGAGTTGTTTCTGGAAAACTCCTAGGCTATATCATCTCTCAATGAGGTATTGAAGTGGACTCGGAAAAGGTTCAAGCCATTTTAGAAATGCCTCCACCAAACACTCTAAGGAAGATGAGAAGTCTACAAGGGAAACTACAGTCTATCCGTTGGTTTATTGCACAACTCACAGATAAATGCCAGCCAATTCAAAATCTACTGCATAAAGGTGTGACTTTCCATTGGAATGAAAAATGTGAGCACCCGTTCCAACAACTGAAAGATTATCTATTGCATCCACCAATCTTGATGCCTCCCATTCTAGGAAAGTCATTTATCTTGTACATTTATGCCACATAAACTGTATTGGGTGCTCTTCTTGCACAACATGATGAACGACGATGAGAAAGAGCTATTTATTACATCAGCAGAACTCTGGTTGGATATGAATTAAACTACTCACTCATTGAATGAGCTTGTCTTGTTGTGGTTTTTGCAACATAGAAGTTAAGACATTCCATGCTACACCAGAAAACCATGCTCGTATCCTGGATTGATCCATTGAAGTATCTCTTAGGAAAAGAAGCTCTCATGGGTCACCTATTCAAATGGGTCATGCTCCTGAGTGAGTTTGACATAGAGTATGTAGATAGAAAAGCAATAAAAGGCCAGGTGATAGCAGATCATCTTGCAGAGGCACCAGTTCTTGATGATCACCCGTTGCTTTCAAAATTTCTAGATGAGTCCATTTTCACCTTCACTGGATCTAATGAATGGAAAATCTACTTTGATGACTCACATACTAGGCATGGATCAGGGGCAGGCATCATGTTTATCACCCCGCAAGGCAATGTCATACCAAAATCTTATAGAATTGCATTTGCATGTACCAACAATATCGCCGAATATGAAGCACCGGTCACTGGACTCAAAATTTCTATTCAATGGAAAATCCAACACCTCAAGGTGTATGGTGATTCTTTATTAGTCATCCGACAGGTCACTGATGACTATGAAACTAAGGATGAAAAGCTATTACCTTACAAACAGTTGGCTGACTTTCTCAAGGAGCAATTTGTCACAATCAGTTTCTGCCAACTTCCATGGGTACATAAAAAATAGGCAGATGCTATGGCCACTATTGCATCTATGATCAACATGTCGAGTAATGAAGAGAGATGTGAATTTCTCGTTGAGCAGCTATTTCTTCCAACATTCAACTTTTTGCAATCTAAGCTCGTGTATGACATTGTTGGTCCCAATTCCCCTTGGTATCAAGATGTTTACAACTACCTACATGCCCAGATATTACCACCTACCTTATCCCAGAACAAGCGTCGATCTCTTGTCCGTCAAGCCTCCCGTTATGTCATCGTTGGTGATACCCTTTATAGGAGATCCTATGACCAAACCCTCCTTAGATGCCTTGATTTTCAAGAGGCTGACACTGCTTTACATGAGGTCCATGATGGTGTTTGTGGTGGACATTTAAATGGTTTGAGTCTTGCCAAGAAGTTGGTTTGAGCATGATATTACTGACCCACCATGGAGCAAGATGCTCATAAATTTGCTAAGAAATGTTACAAGTACCAGATTTATGACAATTTGATTCATGCTCCGACACAGGATCTACAACCAGTGGTTTCTCCACGGCCCTTTTCTCAATAGGTGTTTGACCTTGTAGGGAAGATCACACCCCTATCTTCTGATGGCCATAAGTATATCATCATGGCCACTAAGTACTTTACCAAATGGGTGGAAGCTATCCCATGACATACATCACTGGTAAGCAAATTTCTAGATTCATCTTGAATTATATCATTTGTCATTATGGAGTTCCTCTGGCCATTATTACTGACCATGGTAACCCATTCCATAACAAAGATGTTACCAAGCTTTGTGAGAAATTCAAAATCTGTCACAAATTTTCTAGCATCTACTACCCGCAAGGCAATGACCAATCAGAGGCATCTAAAAAAAAAATCTTTAAGATCCTGCAAAAGACTGTCAATGATGCTGGCCGCGATTGGCACCTGCAACTCAATCCATCTCTGTGGGCTTACAGGACCAGCATTCACACCCCCAGTGGTGCTACTCCATACTCTCTAGTCTATGGCACTAAGTCCATATTACCCCTCGAGATTGAAATTCCTTCATTGAGAGTATCCTTACAAGGCATTGTTGATGATGAGAAGTATAGAGTTCCAGATTGCATAAGCTCAAAATGCTTGATGAGCAGAGATAAACCACCTTGGTACACTTGCAAGCCTATCAAAACCGTCTCAAAAGGAGTTACAATAAGAAAGTCTGAGCTCACCATTTTGAGATCGGAGACTTGGTTCTAAAGATGAATTACAAAACCTAGCCACACAGAGTGAAGGCTAGAAAATTTGAACCAAATTGGGATGGCCCTTACATAGTCACAACATCATATGGGTCCGGAGTGTATCAGCTTGCAACACCAGAGGGAGAATCATTGCCAGAGGCATTGAACAACATGCACCGTTGTAAGTATTATGCATGATTTATGAAAAAAGTATAAAAAAAAAATGCAAAAAATTCTGAAAAAGTACAAAAAAATTACAAAAATTTCTGAGAAAATATCAAAAAAAGAGAAAAAGAGAAAAAAGCCAAAAAAAAAAAATCAAAAAGAGAAAAAATGGTTGCCTTCATGAAAACTTGGTAAATAGGCATCTTAGCACGCAAAAATGGAAATCAAGAGAAAAATCATGTCCACAAGTGAAAACCTGGCAAACAGGTGCTTTGGGCAAGTACCATGGTGAAAACCTGGCAAACAAGCGCCACGTGTAGTAAGTTGTTGCTCCAATGTCTATCATGGTTCCACCTGGTATCTTGATGTTCTTTCCTAGTCATATCTTTCGATTTGCATCGACCCTAGTGCCCCTTTATGGTCTGTAACTGGTTGATCTTCTTTGTCTTACCCTTGGTAGACCCAGTCTATCTATCTTTTTGGCCTCTGTACATAGCCTCTTTGTTGTCTAGGGGCAGATTCTTGGGCACTAAGCATCTTTAAATTTGAATTCAAACTGGGGGCAAGACCTTGAACATGGTTTATCCATGAGATTCCTCGACTATCTGATTGGAGATAACACATTGTACATATCTTAATGACCTGAAAAAATCCTAAAAATCCAAATAAGCAGCTCAAAATTCCAAAAAAATCAAATAATGTCCTAAAAAATTGCTAAAAATTCAAATATGACGCTGAAAAAATCCTAAAAATCATAAAAATTCCTGAAAAAAAATCATCACAAAAAATTCAAATCTCTCAAAAATCCTAAAAGTTGCAAAAATGTCTTCAAAAAATCTGCAACAAATTTGTACATACTTGTCTTCTTTTTGCGAATCGAACATCATGTTGCCGACATCAGTGGCAGAATCATCAATCTGTGCTTAACAAAATCATATTCTCACAAATGCGATCTGAATCATTGTAACTCAACATTCAATTTGGTTTGACTATTCAATCTTTCAATCTTTGTTATCAATCAATCTGTCCAAGCTATCAATCGATTATCAAATTAATCAATTATCAAATCAATCAATGTGCAATCTAAGCTATTAATCAACGAACATTTAATGCAAGTAACAAAAGATCAGAATGGTTGTTGGCTCACATTGTTTCAGTGAGTATTTTTTATTTTCTTTTTTGATCATGTTCCTATGTTATTCGATGATATTATCTGAACTTATGAGAGTAGCCAGGATGGTTCATGACCAGTTTTTTTTTGCTTTATCTCTTTTATGCCTGTTTGATGATCTCATGAAATTATGGGGCATGTCTGCTACATGCTTTCAGAATGGAGAAGATCATCCTCTGTCTACATCGTGTTTGTTTATGCAAAAAGGATGACTTTATCGCTCTGGCTTTTGTGCCATGATGCGTCGCATTCGCTTTTGCAATATCAAAATAAGATCTTATAACACAATTGCACCTTTGAAAGCCAACATCTTTTCTACTAACATTTCTTCATCTAATTTCTGCTTTCTGCTAACAATTCTTTAGTCAGTCCTCGCAGTCGCCTTGGTCTAGTACTCTGGTATATCAAAAACAGGTGCATCCTGCATACATGCATTCATAAAGTAGAAAAACAACAAAACCATGTGCATTTTGCATTCATTTATAAAGTGAGAAAAATTTCAAAAATACATTTGCATTTTGCATTCATATATTTCAAAAAGCAAAAGACAAAAATAATTATTGCATCCATAACATACATTATTGCGTAACAAAGGCAATACATCGCAATATACAAGCATCATCATATAACAGGAAAGTAAAGCATATACATAAGCATCCATCCTGTGCATCATAAAGTAGTTGCATATCATATATATATATATATATATATATATATATATATATATAGTCAAAAAATGGAGGCACTTCCATTGTAGACTGGTTTAGCCTTCTGAGTAAGTGGTTTTTGGGTCATGTCAAGCGCCTTAAATGGCTTCTTAATCTAGACCTAGCTTTCCCCCTGTTTTGCCCCACTTTCCACTTCTTTCCAACCTGATTTCTACATTCTGGACTGCAGACCTGAGATCTTGGACCTCAAGGTCAGGGTCAACCTTTTTGGTCTATGTTGACCTCAACCCTAACCTAGGTCAAGGTTGACCTTGACCCTAACCTAGGTCAAGTTCAACCTCGACCTTGACCCAGGGTTCAAATCTTAGGGTCCCACAGTTTCTGGATGTCTATCTTTGTAAAAGTTGTTTCCTGCTTTCGGGTCGGCTGTTTCAGGTTCTGAAGTGTCGATTCCTAAATCATATTTAACTTAGGTCCTCTCCTAGGGGTAAAGGCTTTAATGGGAATTTAATTCTCCTATGTCGGCCTTCTTAGAATATTGTGCCCTAATTCCATATAAAAGGGAGCCTTTCTCCCCTCATTTTCTCTAAGTCCTCTATTGAAGCCTAAGCATCCTTGAGCAATTGAGAAACATCATCAAGTGAAGATTAAAGCAAGAAATCAATAAATATTTTAAGCAAGGATTCATCCATCATCAAGCATCCATTCATCAAAGAGATCTATGGGAGGCTATTGAAGGATTCAAGCTACATAGTGCCCTTTTTGGTGATCTCTCCATCCACTTTCTTCCAAGCCTTTCCAATTCAAGAACCCATTCAAGATTTGGTGTTGGAGATCTACAAGAAATTTATTAAAGACATCCTACATCTTACATTCTAGATCCATTGGTGCATACATACTTGTGGATTCAAGGATTTGAATCCACCACAAGGACTTCTGTACAAGCAAGGTGAATTCGTCTATTTACTTTGTTTACTTATGCATTTTCAATTCGATTATAAGGTTAATTCCAAAATTAGAGTTTGACCAAGGCAAACCCCCCCCCCC
>MU226601.1:10009-40224 GCA_018584345.1 Thuja plicata
ATTAATTAAAGATTAAATATAAATATGCCAAAGTACAACATGATTAATAAGGACAACATCTCATAAATAATGATACGGTTACACTTAATACCATAAGGTATATCCAAGAAATGACATCCACTGCACAGACCGCAGGGTATGTAATTATAATTAAACATGAATCACAATACATTAATCCATAAACAGTATAACTGAAATACATATACATGATATGATAAACAACTTTAAGAAAGATAAGAGCATATCTCCTAAAATGTCGCAAGGAAGTACATCTACTACAAGGTCACCAACAACGGTACAAGGACGTCGAGGTCTCCAATGGCAAAGAGTATCACTACCACCCACCGTCTTGCCACCTAAATGGTCCACTCCCACCATGTTGAGGAGATAATGGCATATCCCAATCAGTTTACAAGCCTGTCACAAAGTAGGAAGAAACAAGGAATCTAGAAAGCTCTCTATCACCAGGTATAACTTCAACAAAATAGGTAAAGACCTATAAACCCAAAGGCAACCGAATCACGTAGGAAATCTGAAATGAATATGGGGAAGTGTCATCACAAGAGTCAACTCTAATGTGACCCAGACAGTCTCACTAGACCCCCGGCCCCCTAGTGGCTCTATGCAGTATTAGTAATGTCTCGTACAGAAAAGGGTACTAACTATGCAAGATCAAATCGAGCATCTTCTCCCACTCCCATCCTAGTCTATAAAAGCACTCAAGGCATGAGCGAGGAATACAGACATCTTATTAATTCATTTTTAACCCGTAGTGTATGAGGTTATCACTTATTAAGTAACTTACAATGAGTTACCCTGGAAACCTCTTAGGGTCTCGACCCTCATTGTAAGACACTCCCCCCTAGACACTGGATTACCTGCCCTAAGCTCAAAGTGATCATTAATCTCAAAAGTACCGTATAGGTACCACAGTCAGAAATTCATTCCTCGTAAGACCAATAGGAACACACATTGGTTCACGAACCAAGCACTAAGTAAACTTCCACACTCGATCTTAAGCAACAATTTGGCCAAAGATAATTTAATAGATACTAAACGCAAAGAAAGATAGAAACGCAAGGACATAATACACACACCAGCCTCTGGAACATTTTCCCTAGGAGTCGACGTAGTTTCCCAAAACCCAAACGAATAATACATTTTAAACAGGGAAAATACACGATAATCAACCATAGAAATTAAAACATTAACTACCAATTAAGAAGTCTAATTAATTAATAATTAATTACGATACTACTTAATATTAGATTAACTAATATTAAAACTAAGTTCCTTTAAAAAAAACAAGTTTAAAACACCTAAAGTGTATTCTAACATTAATTTATATTAATATTAAATTAATATTAAAATAAACTTAATCAATATTTAAAACTAATAAAAAAATTAAAACATATATATATGTATACATACATAATTTAAATAACTTATTAATTATATACTATTAATAACAATAATTAAATTAATTTAATAAATAAAAATAATAATTTTTTTTTTTTTGCGGGGGGGGACACGTACCCCGCACCCCAATACCCTGGGAGGCGGGGCCCCCTATCGTTGTCGCGGGCAGTCTAGCTGCCGCAGTGGCCGCCGGGGGTGGGGAGATGGGACCCCTGCAAACNCCCCCCCCCCCCCCCCCTCTTTTAATATATATTTTTTATTTTTTTATTTTTTTAATAAAAACTAACAACATTAAGAAATAGTTTGTTATATATATATATATATATATTTATTTATTTATTTTTGTTTATTTAAAAAAAAATACAGAACACAGTTATGTAAAAAAATAGAAATAAGAAAAAATGATATTTTATTAATTTAAATTAATTTTACGACTCAAAGATATAAGGTTTAAAGGGGAGAAAAATAAACACATTAAGTATCCTTGGCCTTTAAATCAAAGAGGTAGAATTCCTAACCCAGATTTGCACCAATTTAACTTTGGGGAAAATTTCCTCAAGAGCACCAATGATTTTTCTAAGGTTAACTTCTAAATTTACAAAAATCACATATTTAGATTAACCAATCTGTTTTCTATAATTCTAAAACCACGGGATTACTCCTAATACTCCCTAGGGTATACAGGAAAAGTTTCAACCAAAACCCATCTACCAAAACTAATCTAAATGCAAAAATTTAACTTTCCTACTAAAATATTTAAAATAAAACATACACCTACAAATTCAGATTTAGGATCCTACCTGAAACTCTTGATAAATCTGAAACCACTGATCCAACAGTGCACAAGCAAGCTTTCCAGATTCTCCTTCAAATCTCAGAAACTCCTCCTTAGCAAAATTCAGCGCTCAAATCCTTCAACTTCTGTGTTCTTGAGAAGAGCTCAAAAATTCCCTAAAATAGAAAAAATACTACTAACCTAGGGTTTCTAAACTTACCCCTAAGGTTAAAAGTAACTCCAATTGACTTTTGGAGTCAAAAGATTTTATTTCCAAAATAATTCATCTTTATCCTCCAAAAGACAACTTAAAATTCAATTTTGCACTTAAAAAGTTTATTTCACATTTTAATAGAAATTATAGATTCACTTAAATTAATTAATACAACAAAGGTATATCAATTAACTTTTATTGATCAAAACCCCCTTGATTAGTTACTTAATAATTACATGATTTAAATAAAATATAACATTATTAATATACAACCCAAATTCTATTCTAACACGAATAACCTTAAACCAAGCATACAACCTGACAACCCGACATAACCAAAATAAGCAAAACTCAGACCAAAGGAAAGGTTCCCGAATTCACATCACTTGAAGGATTTCAAAGGGTGAAGGCACAAAATCTTGTCCACTAATTAGGACAATAAAAGGTTTAAGTTAGGGTTTTGGACCTATTCATTATCTCGCCCCTCTTACCACTGAGACGTTGTGATAGGGTACGCTCACTATTACCAATTCAGGGAAGATGATGCCCAATACATGCATCCTGTCATCACAAAGATGAACATGTGCATACATATAATATGTAACACACAATGGTTGAGGACACTAGGTCGTGTGGATCTCGCACGCAAGTAACTACGCCCCCGTCTCATACCATAAAATCACATTATACACAAAGTAAAAGGCATACATATGATCCATGTGCATATAAATAGGGTGTCAGTATTGTCAGTAATCCATAACCATAAATGTAATCATAACATGAGATAAACATGATTAAACTGATCATAAGTCTGATTGTAATAATATCAAATCACACAAAATCCATAGTTCTTACTAATTGAAATATAGTGAACAGTCATACAATATCAACAGAAATAGAAACTAGAGTAGTCGATGCACATGTGCAAGTGGCCAAAAAGAGTTTGACAAAATAAACTAAAATCTACTAAAGGATAAGCACTACATTCACCCCCGTTAGCTTAGGCTTACTCTTGGAAGCCCACAAATAAATAGGGATATAAATCCCATAGTCTTGCTGCATCCTCCCAAGTTGTTGATGACTCATCAGAAGGGTCCCATTGGACCCTTACCTGCTCGATGGTGTGATCCCTGAGGGTCAAATCCTACTGCTGCAGAATTTGAATGGGCTCCAAAGCCAGCTGCCCATCCTCTACCTGTAAGGTGTTCCAATCAAGAACATGTGTCACATCTAGAATATACTATCTAAGAACTCAAACATGGATAACATCATGAATGCGAGCTAATCTGGGTGGCAATGCAAGATGGTAAGAAAACGGTCCTATCCTCTCATGAATCTCAAAAGGGCCTACAAAATGAGGTGCCAACTTTGAACCCTTTCCATAATGGATCAGACTCTTCCGTGGTCGCACTCTCAAGAATACCCTATTACCAACTGCAAACTGTCTATCCACCCTATGAGCATCTGCATACTTCTTTTTTCTATCCTAGGCTGTGCCCAAATTCTCTCAAATGCACTCTACTTTCTGCTCCATATCTTGAAGCATCTATGGACCTAGCATAATGTGGTCCTCTAGCTTGTCCCAACTCAAAGGTGTATGGAAAGGATGACCATACAATGCCTGAAAAGGTGACATACCAATGAAGCTATGATAACCATTGTTATAATAAAACTCAACCAGGTATAGATAGTCCTCCTAGTGAGTCTGTATGTCCATGACATACATCCTTAACATATCCTCCAATACCTGATTGACCTTCTATGTCTTACCATCGGTCTCAGGGTGATATGTTCAAATGAAATTCAGCTGAGCACCTAGATCATGCTGCAAAGAAGTCCAAAATGTAGAAGTGAAAACTGGATCCCTATCTGATATAATCTTGTGGGGAATACCATGTAGTCTCACAATTTCCTGCATAAAGACTTTAGCCACTAAAGTTGTTATGTAGGATGCTCTCATAGGAGAAAAGTGTGCCACCTTGGTCAACTGGTCAACAGTGACCATGATAGTGTCGTTTCTGCGAGGAGTCACAGTCAAACCTACAATTATATCCATTGATATGATATCCCATATCCATGCTGGAATGAGATTAGGCTGTAAAAGCCCCGCTGGATGCTGGTGGTCTGCCTTAACCCTCTGACACTCTAGACATCTTGCCAAAAAATCAGCAATGTCTCATTTCATACCGGTCTAGTAATATATCATTCTAAGATTTGCATGCATCTTCTTGACACCTGGATGTGCCGAGTAAGGTGCACAATGAGCCTCAAATAAAATCAATGTACGAAGATCATCTGATGGAGGTACATATATCTGACTCGTGTGATGTAAAAGACCATCTGTCTCTAGAACATAACCTAAGAATCTGCCCTCTAAAGGTATCCCTGATTCAATCTCTGCACTCACTTCCTGATACCAAGTATCTATAGGAAGTTCCTGGAGTATACAACTCTACAAATCTACACCAAGAGTCAAAACTGATATCTCATGCCTCCTTTGACTCAAGGATTTAGCTACCACATTCTCCTTACCCTTAATATACTTGACTTCAAATTCATGCTCACAGAGAAATTTCATCCATCGTCTTTGCCTAGAATTCAAATTAGGTTGGGAAAAGATATATTGTAGGTTGTGGTGATCACTATAAAGATCAAACCGATGTCCTAAAATAAAATGTCTCCAACAAACCAATGCATTAACGACTGTTGCTAACTCAAGATCATGTGTAGGGTAGTTCAGCTCATGATCCTTGATTTTGTGAGATTCATAAGCAATCACGTGTCCTTCTTGCATAAGGACTGCCCCTATACCTTCTAAAGAAGCATTAGTACACACCATGAATTCACCCAAAGGATCAGGTATTGCTAGAATAGGTGCACTATTAAAATGCTCCTTGAGGTTTTGGAAGGCCTCTTTGGACTTTTTTGTCCAAACAAACTTCTTCCCTTTCCTCTGAAGAGAAGGGATAGGGTTAGTAACTCTAGAGAAGTTCTGAACAAATCGACGGTAATAACCAGCCAATCCCATGAAACTACAAACTTTTGACACATTAGTGGGTGTTGGCCAATCCACCTTCGCCTGAATCTTTGAGGAATCCACTGAGACACCCTTACCTAAAATGACATGACCCAGGTACTGAACTTCTAACTGAAAGAAGTCACATTTTTCCACATTGGCATACAACTGATTATTCCGAAGGCACTCCAAAACATGTCGCATATGTTCCTCATGTTCTTCTGGGGATTTGGAATATATCAATATGTCATCCATGAAGACTAGAACAAACAGATCGAGATAAGAACAAAATACTCCATTCATTAAGCACATAATGACTGATGGAGCATTCATCAAGCCAAAAGGGACTACTATGAACTCATAATGTCCATAGCGAGTGTGGAATGCAGTCTTGTGAATATCCACATCCTGGATACGCAACTGATGATATCCTGACTTGAGATCTATCTTAGAGAACACCTTGGATCCATTAATCTGATCAAATAGGTCATCAATCCTTGGTAGAGGATACATATTCTTGATCGTTACCTTGTTCAACTGTATATAGTCGATGCACAAGCGTAAAGATCCATCCTTCTTCTTGACAAAGAGTACAGGTGCTCCCCATGCGGAAACACTCGGTCGAATACAACCCTTTGCCAAAAGATCTTCTAACTGGAGTCTCAACTCACTCAACTACCGAGTGGTCATCTGGTAAGGAGCTCTAGAAATAGGCTATGCCCCTGGAATGAGGTCAATACGAAAATCTATGTCACGCTTTGGTGGCATACCCAGAATATCACTTCAAAATACATCTATGAATTCCTGAAGAATAGGATGACCAAGATTATTGTCCTTTGTCTCAACTTCATTTAGCTAATTCATAGATACAGCAAAAACCTGACATCCCTTTCGCATGCTTCACTTGAGTTGCATGGCGGAAATCATATGAAGGGAAATAGGACATTGAACACCCAAAATGTCCATGTCCTTTCCAACATCATCCTTGCATCTGATGATCTTTTGTCTACAATTAATGATGGCTCCATGAGATCCTAACCAATCCATCTCAAGTACAACATCATATGATCCCAAGGGAATCACACGAAGGTGCACCAAGGTGGTAAACTTACCCAAGTTCAACTCACAATTAAGCACTAGAGAATCTGTTGGTACCCTTTCCCCTGAGGATAACTCTACTTGCCAAATTATATCCTGCTTAACTGCCACAAGCCCACATCGCTCTACTATAAAAGGAGATATAAAGAGTCTATAGCTCTTGAATCAAACAAGATAGAAAGAGAAATATCTCGAGTAGCACCCAAAGTTTCTACCACTAGGCCCTGGTGCTCTGCTTGATGCTAATCCACAGCTGCAAAGACCTTGTGAGATCTACCAGCATCCCCTACTATAGGCTCTGAAGTTGTGGCCCTCTATCCCAAAAACTGTGGTGCACGCTGGGGACAACTCATTGGAATATGCCCAAACATCCCACAAGAGAAGCAACTAGCACCTCTACCATAACCTCTCCCAGAAGAGGGTACACTAGACTATTGGTAGCTCCCTCTGATAGCCACTCAATGTGAGCTTTGTGATGGTTGACTGGGTTGATTGCGCTTGTTGCGCTAAAAGTTCTGAAAGTTCTTTGACTGAGAACTATTGCTCTATACTGGAGGATATGAACCCTTCTGCTGCTGACCTTGGTTACCCTTGAACTGAGAGAAGGGTTTCTTTAAGTTCCCAGCCCCTTGGGACTGATTACCTCAAAAACCCAAAGAATTAGAACCCCCATTGTGAGCACCTACCTGGCCACCATGACCCGAACTCTGAATTGCCTCAACTAGAGTAGCTTTGTTAACTGCCTCCTTGAGGGTCTTAGGTTCGAAAACCTTGACTCCCCCAAAGATGTAGCTATTAATCCCCCTAATGAAATATTGAACCATCAATGCAGACTTGTTAGTAAACCCTGCATAAGGCTTCAGCTCAAAGAAATGAGGCTCATACTCCTGAACTGTAAGGGTTAACTGTCGCAAATTGTGGAATTCATCTATGTGCTATTGGTGTCACTAGTCAAATAAGAACCGCTCGCAGAAGTTATCCAGAAATAACTCCCAAGTGGTGGTATCCATTCTAAGTCCCAACTTATCCTCCTCAATATTCCACCTAGTGGCTGCAAACCCCTCGAGGTTTATGACAGCATACCTCACTTTCACATTGGTGTCAAACTGCTTCATAGAAAAACAAGGATCCAATGCAATGAGCCAAGTTTCCACCTTAAATCCAGTACCAAGACCATTGAATGGAGGTGGTCGTGATCTCAGAAGGTCTCTCATTTTCCTGACCTTAGCGGCCTCCTGATCACCTGAAATGTCCTTCCTAACTGGGATCCTGGATCTCTGTCTAGTCTCTTCCTCATGGTGATGCTCTTCCCTCTAATCTCTATTCACCTTGGGAAGGTGATCCAAAATGGCCTGAAGTAACTGCGTGGTTTGAGTCTTTGTCTCAACCTCTCGTTCATCACTATGCTCTTCCATGTTCTCCTCGTGCACATTCTCAATCCTAGCACCCACAGATGCGCAAGGGATCCTACCCCTTTCGCGCCCTCTATTGTGGCCTGCACTTTAGCCACCGGTAGTGGATCTAGTTTTGGTAACCATTTTCCTATATCAATCACCGAGGAGAAACGTTAACACAAAAACAAGTCATAAAGTAAAGACATGGTATGTGGTCATAAAATAGTAGTCTGAAATACAAGGGTATTATATGTCTATGTTTGTTTTCAATTTTTTAACTACTAAACAACTAGTGGGTGTATGTGATTACCAAAGATCCTAGTGTAAAGAAACATGGGCTCTGATACCAATTGTAATTCCCCGCTAGGGAATCCTAGCTAAACTAACCTATAAGTAACAACTAAGTTCACAGAATTTTTTTTTTTTAAGTTTACATTCAAGATGATTAACTAAGTGGAAGAAAATACATTGAAACACAAAACATGATCATAAATTAAACTCAACAAGGATAAAATTTTCAAGGGTTCCGTAACGTAAGAATTACTCATAAATTAATTAAAGATTAAATATAAATATGCCAAAGTACAACATGATTAATAAGGACAACATCTCATAAATAATGATACGGTTACACTTAATACCATAAGGTATATCCAAGAAATGACATCCACTGCATAGATCGCAGGGTATGTAATTATAATTAAACATGAATTACAATACATTAATCCATAAACAGTATAACTGAAATACATATACATGATATGATAAACAACTTTAAGAAAGATAAGAGTATATCTCCTAAAATGTCGCAAGGAAGTTCATCTGCTACAAGGTCACCAACAATGGTACAAGGATGTCGAGGTCTCCAATGGTAAAGAGGATCACTACCACCCGTCCTTGTGGCGCCTAAATGGTCCACTCCCACTGTGCTGAGGAGATAATAACAAATCCCAAACAGTTTACAAGCTAGTCACAAAGTAGGAAGAAACAAGGAATCTAGAAAGCTCTCTATCACCAGGTACAACTTCAACTAAACATGTAAAGACCTATAAACCAAGAGGCAACCAACTCACGTAGGAAATCTAAAATGAATATGGGGAAGTGTCATCACATGAGTCAACTCTAAGGTGACCCAGGCAGTCTCCCTGGACCCCTGGCCCCCTAGTGGTTGTATGCGGTATCAATAACCTCTCGTACAAACAAGGGTACTAACTATGCAAGATCAAATCGAGCATCTTCTGCACTCCCATCCTAGTCTATAAAAGCACTCAAGGCATGGCCGAGGAATATAGACATCTTATTAATTCATTTTAAACCCATAGTGTATTAGGTTATCACTTATTAAGTAAATTACAATGAGTTACCCTGGCAACCTCTTAGGGTCCCGGCCTTCATTGCAAGCCACTCCCCCCTAGACACTAGATTACCTACCCTAAGCTCAAAGTGATCATTAATCTCAAAAGTACCGTACAGGTACCACAGTCAGAAATTCCTTCCTCATAAGACCAACAGGAACACACATTGGTTCACAAACCAAGCACTAGGTAAACATCCACACTCAAGCTTAAGCAACAATTTTGGGAAAGATAATTGAATAGATACTAAACGCAAAGCAAGATAGAAACACAAGGACATAATACACACCCCAGCCTCTAGACCATTTTCCCTAGGAGTCGACGTAGTTTCCCAAAACCCATAAGAATAATACATTTTAAACAGGGAAAATGCACGATAATCAACCATAGAAATGGAAACATTAACTACCAATTAATAAGTCTAATTAATTAATAATTAATGCAATAATTAATTATGATACTAATTAATATTGAAACTAAGTTCCTTTTTAAAAAAATAAGTTTAAAACACCTAAAGTGTATTCTAACATTAATTAATATTAATATTAAAATAAACTTAATCAATATTCAAAACTAATAAAAAAATTAAAACATATATATATATATATATATATATATATATATATATATATATATATATAATCTAATTTAGATATCATATTAATTATATACTATTAATAAAAATAAATTAATTTAAAATTAAATAAAAATCTTTTTTTTTAATTAATTTAATAAATTAAAAAATAACAATATTTTGGGGGGGACTTACCCCACACCCCAATACCCTGGGAGGCAGGCCCCCTTATCGCTGCCGCAGGCGGTCTAGGATTGTTGTAGGCAGCCTAGCTGTCGCGAGCAGTCTAGCTACCTACACAGCGGCCGCTGGGGGTGGGGAGATGGGACCCCCCCACGCCCTTTAATATATTTTATTTTATTTTAATAAAAACTAACAACGTTAAGAAATAGTTTGTTATATATATATATTGTTTATTTTTAAAAAAATACAGAACACAGTTCTGTAAAAAAAATAGCAGTAAGAAAAAATGATATTTTATTAATTTAAATTAATTTTACCACTCAAGGATATAAGGTTTAAAGGGGAAAAAATAAACACATTAAGTATCCTCGGCCTTTAAATCAAAGAGGTAAAATTCCTAACCCAGATTTGCACCAATTGAACTTTGGCCGGGAAAAATTCCTCAAGAACACCAATGATTTTTCTAAGGTTAATTTCTGAATTTACAAAAATTCACAGATTTAGATTAACCAATCTGCTTTCTATAATTTTGAAACCACATGATTACTCCTAATACTCCCTAGGGTATATAGGAAAAGTTTCAACCAAAACCCATCTACCAAAACTAATCTAAATGCAAAAATCTAACTTTCCTAATAAAGGATTTAAAATAAAACATACACCTACAAATTCAGATTTAGGATCCTACCTAAAACTCTTGATAAATCTGAAAGGTCAATGATCCAGCAGTGCACAAGCAAGCTTTCCATATTCTCCTTCAAATCTCAAAAACTCCTCCTTAGCAAAATTCAGAGCTCAAATCCATAAATGTAATCATAACATGAGATAAACATGATAAAACTGATCATAAGTCTGACTGTAATAATATCAAATCACACAAAATCCATAGTTCTTACTAACTGGAATATAGCGAACAGTCATACAATATCAACTGAAATAGAAACTAGAGTAGTCGATGCACACGTGCAAGTGGCCAACAAGAGTTTAACAAAATAAACTAAAAGCTACTAAAGGGTAGGTACTACATGTTACATCTACTAGCATAGTGTATGTGGCTTCAAGCCTTTGATATATCTTGTGAAATCGATGAGCAAACATCATGAGGGGCTCATTTGGTTCTTTTTGACAAGTCACAAATTAGTGATACAACTTGCAAGGTCTACATAGATTCTGAATTGATTTAGAAATTTTATCTCAAAATCTTGCCAAGTTGTAATTGACTAATTAAGAAAGTTTAGGTACCAGTTATATGCAAATTCATCCAAAGCATAAGGGAATAATTTTTAGAACACATCCAGATAGGTTGTCTTTGTGATTGCATAATTCCTTTAAGGTCCAAATGTGTTCTTCAGTGGGCCTAGATTCGCCATAGATGAATTTGGAATAAAATTTCTTAGGATTTTTAGGGAGATCGTGAAGAGGTGTTGTCGAATTCAAGGGTGAGATTTGTGCATTTCCAAAATAGGGGATTTGGGGTGGCGGAGATATATTTGAAACAACTAATGGTGAATTATCAAGGCATACATTTTGACTCAAACCAAGTGAAGGTTGATCTTTCTGGTGAGAAGAGGTCTCCCCTCTAGGTTTCCCTTTATCTTTTTGGATTTTTTGATGATGGGAGATTCACTGAATCCACCCTTTATAGGGGTAGATCTGAGAACTCTCATGTACCTTTTTGGTGAAAAGGAAACTATATTTTCCATCCATTGTCAATAGGCCCTCCTTCTAGAGCCACTTTTGTTAACCATGTTGCTTCCACAATACAACAGTAGGGATTTAAAGATTGGAATCCCTCTCTTGAAAGAGTTAGATAAATCAGTCCTAAAGTTCTGGAAAGGCCAAGTCATAGCCATGTTGGAATACATCTCAAAATATTATGTGAAACTTCATAAGGTACGCCTTGGCTAGTTCGATGGAAAATGGCTAGAAACGAATTTTGGCAAATCCTCACTTCTATCTAAGACTGGTTTTTTTTTAGATTTTCTAGAACATGAAATACCTGCAATAATAATTAATTCTACAAAAATTGATTCTAATCTAAACCAATATTGAACTAGATTTATATTTTCAAATAAAATTCAAAAGATTACAAGTTGCAAGGGATTTCAAAGAAAGAACATAATTAAATAAAAACTAAGGACATGAACCATTTGACAATTCAAATTTGCATATAGAAGGTCAGATCTAATCAAATAACCATGATAACACAAATTAGAAATCCACAATTCATAATATCATGATGCAATCATCTAAGGAAATAACAGCAAAAAATTTCTCAAAGTTCATCAAAATTGCAAAGCCATACCATCCATGTGCATGAAGCAAGGAAAACTTATTCTTCAAATAATGAAATGATTTTATCAAATCAGGCTATCCATCACCACAGATGAATTTCTAGCAGTTAACATCGATTTATCAATGGTAGAGTAAAATTTCATGAACACGCAATTGGCTCTCTAACTTGAAATTTTTATTCAAATCCACAAATCTCAAAGATATTCACACTAACTTTGAAACACCAGTTGTATTATTTGTTTAAATGAAAATATCTCAACCCTTATTACATAACAAATTTGAGTTTAAATATAAATTTTAAACTCAAAATTAGAAAACTCATAACTATAGTTTTTGGGCATACTAAAATAAAAACAAAAAATAAACTATCTCAAATCACCCATCCTAAATTATTACCTGATGGTTCAAAAATGACTTGCATGAGTTTATAACTCAAAAAAAACTCTCATTTGACCACTAATCTAGAATTATGAAATAAACCGTAGTTTGACTAGCAACTCTTTAGCTCTCGCAGATCCATTTTGTGGGTTTTCTTGTGTTCTAATGGCAACCAAACTAATATATAACTCTTGCACGACCTTGGGAACAACTAGAGACAAAGACAATCCTTTAGAAGAATATTCCATATCCAAAATTCTACCAAAATAGAAAAAAAAATATGGAAAATCGGACTTCTGCATTTTTTATTTTTGCTAACCCAAGCTTCAAAATAAGTGTTTCATGGTCCCTTGGACTGATGGTCTCGTGGACATCATTAAAAATCTTCAATTCAATTCAAGCATCCTTATGTCTTCAAAGATTTGCTACAAGGTCGGGGAATGCTAGCTTGAATACATTGACTACTTCCACCACATCATTTATATTTGGCATCTTGGTGAATTTCAACTATGCTTATTGATTCTTCTTGAATATTTTTAACTTCTTAGCAACAAACTTTGCTAATTGGATTGCTTGGGCAAGTGAGGGAATGCTAGCATGAATGCATTGACTACTTCCACCACATCATTTATATTTGGCATCTTGGTGAATTTCAAGTATGCTTATTGATTCTTCTTGAATATTTTTAACTTCTTAGCAACAAACTTCGCTAATTGGGTTGCTTGGGGAAGCGGGGGAATGCTAGTGTGAATGCATTGACTACTCCCACACATCATTTATATTTGGCATCTTAGTGAATTTCAACTATGCTTATTGATTCTTCTTGAATATTTTTAACTTCTTAACAACAAACTTCGCTAATTGAGTTGCTTGGAGAAGCGGAGGTATGCTAGCCGTGAATGCATTAACTACTTCCACCACATCATTTATATTTGACATCTTAGTGAATTTCAACTATGCTTATTGATTCTTCTTAAATATTTTTAACTTCCTAGCAGCAAACTTCGCTTATTGGGTTGCTACATGATTTCTTCTCGAGGTACCTCAATTTCTTTTGGAAATTAGAAGAGGTATGTTGCCGCAAGATTGCACATCAAATGTATAAAGACCCTCACGATAAACGAGGGGGAGGCAGGTGGCTATATAGATACTTAGACCAACTGTAAGTCGCCATCCTCGATAGGTAGAGATCCGAGGCATTCCCCCAAAGATTTTTGCCCGTTTCTATGATTTCTTTTTATGGGTATTGTGATCAATCGACCTTAGTTAGATAGTGCTCCCGATGATCAAGTCTTAATCGTGAATACTACTATGAGGTTGTAGTACGTCAGAGTTGCAGGATATGTAAGGCGTTGACGTTCCTTTCAGAAAGATGACCTTTATGCTAACTATCCATCGGATAATAAAGGCGAGCCTCTCCGGTTTAGGATTGCGGGACTCTGAACCTGTTATCTATAGTTTTCCTCTCATCAATCTCATCCTCCTGCATTTTCTCTTGTCCCACTTGTCCAGCTTTCCCACTGTCTATGGGCCTCCCATCCGACTGTCCCATCTGAGGATCTATACTCAACTCAACTACCTAGGGCCCTAACTTCCTATCTAGAGATCTCGATGGTCCACTGGGGAGATCTCGCAAATTGAGAAAATTATCAATGCATATTAGCAAGCTCTTGTTTAACACCTTCAACCAATCAATAGATTCTTTTGTGTTTATGGCCTACAAAAATTCTTAAATTCCTATACAATGTTCTCATTACTCTATGCTCTTCATCTTTTCCAAAATGAGCATAAAAGTGTCACAAGAAAATTCTCTTCCCTTCTTATCAATCTCCTTAAGAATATCCTTTGAGAAAATTGGAGTTTTGTTTCTTCTTAAGGTCTTTGATGGGAATTTTTATCGACCTTGACCATACAGCTCAAAGATTGATGATTTTTTTCATCTAAAGTTATTGTTTTTTATTATGGAAAACAGGTTTTGATGGGTACCTGAAACCCTACAGTAGTAAAAATAGACCTTAAGTAAATAAGTGTTACAAACCAAGCATCAGAAAACTATCAAAACAAGCATAACAGTCACAACAACAAAAAGTCAGGATCATCTATCCAAAAAGCCAGGAACAAAAGCCAGGTCCATCCTTTAGGCTATATCTCTAAGAATCTCCACTGCCCTGATCTCCAGTTCTGTCATTCTTCAAGCAGCTTTTCTGATTTCAGCGAACTCCCTGTCAGCTCCCTTGTCTGTCTTATTCTTTGCATTTTCCTCTTCATTGAGTTGGTTCCTCTCTCCTTGCTCCTGCCTTTCTTCTGTTTTACCTTTTTGCTCTTCGAACTTATCAATTATGACCTTAATATTGTCATTAGAAGCTTTTAGAATATTATAACTCTGCTCTGCAATTTTAACCATTGTGGCTTCTATGTTTTCAATTCTGTTTTTCAGTTCGATCATTCTGTTATCCAGTTTTCTGTCCTCTGCTATGTTTTTATTGTTGTTGATAATATTTTCCTTCTCCATTGTGTCCATCCTTTTTTTCATGTCCTCAATTTCATAATAGGTCCATTTGGTTGTTCTATAGCTATCTATTGCGCGGTTCTTTGCATTATTCAACACATCCATCTACGGTATTTCCCTTGCACTATCACTGAATATCACCATAGCAGGGTCAATGAGTTCCTCCATTTGTGTTCTTCCCTCTTTATTTTCCTTTACCAAGGTTTTTACCAATTCTCTCTTAATACCCATTTTGGCCGATACCGAGTCGAAGTTTCTCCAAACCACTTTCTTATTTTTACCTGTTATACTACAGGTATACTGTTCTTCACCATACTCAGCAAAGCTCTGGTTGATATTCTCCTCTTCATTGTCCATTCTTTGACACTCCTCTTTGTCATCTTTCTCTTCTTGTGCCTCATTCTGTTTGGCCTGCTTTTCCTCCTTTGTTTCCACTTTGACTCTTTTGGATCTCATTGTCCTCTGCCCCGAGTTATCGTCTTTATTCTGGGTCGGAATCTTGATAGTGATCTTTCTTTTTATTTTCTTTTTCCCTTTCTTCTTCAGAATTGATTCCTCTCCTGCACTCTCCTGCCCTGTTTCCATGCCTTCCTCTTCCTCATTGTATTCTTTGTCTAAAGAGTACTCAATGTGTTGTTTTAAAATTTCTTTTTTAACTCTGTGCTTTATAGTCTTCTTTTGACTAGAATGTTCCTCCTCTGTATCAGAGTGCATGTCTCTGCTATCCTCTATATCAGAGGGAATGTATTCCTCCTCTGAGTCCCCCTCAGAAACCCCTTCCACCTTGTCTTGAATTTCCTTACCCCGTGTGCCGGATTTGAAATACTCATAGATTAAAAGAAGTAAGCCCTCATAGAAGGCCGGATTATTTGAATGTTTCTCCTTATGATCATTTATATTTTCATTTATAGATGAATAAAGGTAGAAAGGGAGGGAAACCTTAGTTCCATACCTGAAATGGTTGAGTACAAAAAGGTGGGTACTGATGCGATCGAATCTAGTGTCGAGAGTGAGATATTTGATTATTGCCCGCAACACAAAACGCCACAATGGTTTGATGGATTTAGGGTGATAAAAAGTGCCTTTCTTGACCAGAGCCCTTTTTTCGGCCTCATTTTTGACAAATTCTGTCAGAGCTTTGCTAGAGATTTTCCTATCCCTATAGAATTTCTTTCCTATAATAGGGATGTCTATTACCGCTGAAACAATTTCCTCAGTCACCATGAAAGTAACCCCATCAATTTTCACTTTGCCCTCCTTCCAGCTATTAACCATCATCTTTGTAACGGATGGCTTCCACCCATAAAGGCGTTCGATATAAGTGGTTACTTCCCCTTCTCTCAGAATTTCCCACACCTTTGATCTCCAACGCCATTTCTCGGTTTCTCTCTCCGGCTCTCTCCTGTGTCTCTCTCCTACCATGTCTGCAACTGTTTTGTTTCCTCTATTTTTTGTGAAATCTGTTTGAATTTTGATATTTTTTGGGGGTTTCGAGAGCCTTCCTTTAGCCTCATAAATGCAATAATTGCTTAAATGCCGCCAAGTGTGGCGATGGGGCATTAACCTAACTTTCCCATCATAGCTTTCATACTTACACATCCCGCGGGGATTCTTTTTTCCTTTGTCTTTACTCTCTATTATTAGCCTTTTTGCTTCTGTCATAATTAGTCATTAATATTTCTGAGTCTACCCGTAACCCGGTCACTTTCCATTATGTTGTCGATCTCCGGTGGTAAATTATTCCCATCCTTCCAATGTTTAACTTCTTCATACGTGACACCTAAGTTTGCCAGTCTGTCTGCCACTTGGTGTGCTTCATGGTAGTCATGTGCAACGTGGATTTTATCAAAGGACTTCAAAATTTGAATGAAATCCTTTATTATATTCTCTATAGTCCAGGAAGCTCCGGTCTTTTCATTAAGATAGTCAATTATATTTTTTGAGTCCCCTTCCACCCATAATTTCTTTATACCCATTTCCTTGGTAAGCTTGAGTGTGTGATGTGCTGCACTAGCCTCGGCATAGTGATTGGTCTGTGATCTCAGGGGTGCTGAAATAGCTGTAATTCCTTTTCCATGCGAGTTTCTAATGATTCCTCCCGCCCCTACCTTCCCAGGGTTCCCCTTTTCTACCCCGTCAAAATTAGCTTTGAACCACCCTTCCGGTGGTAAAGACCATCTGCAGCCAAGCCTTTTGTTGATGTTGTTTAGTCCTTTTGAGTGAGTAGAAGTGTTGCTGCCTTTGCAGTTGGTGTAGTTTTCCTTAAGTGCATTAGCAATTTTCTGGGCTACAACCTTTGCCGGGGTGATTTGTTCCCTAAAGATTCTGTTGTTTCGTTCCTTCCACAGCCCCCAGCAGATGTGTGGCATAGCCCAACTCCAGAGATGATGGCCACTCCCCCCCAGTTGCCATTGCTCGAAAAGATCAAGGGTGGTATTAGGAAAACACCAGGTTGTCTCGAAAATTTATTGTTGCTAGTAGCTTATTCATACTAATCTTCTTTATCTTTTGCAAAATTGGAATAAAATTCTCTCATAATGGCACCAACTAGTTTATACCTGTATCTTCTTCTTTCATCAGCATCTCATCAAAAATTCTTAACTCCTTATTCATGTCCTGATACAATATCAAAACTATCTTAATCATGGCCTCCCCTTCTACTCAATATTTATTCTCTAATCTATGCATGCTTTCGTGAAAGGATCAACTTGGGGAGCCTTCTTTTGAGCATCAATGGCCGCTTGGATGCTATATATTGGATCATTTGGGTCAATGGGGCCCACTAGTTGATCAATAATTGATTTCAGCTCCTTATTTTCAACCTCCAAATTTTTTTCTTTATTTATCCTTTTTAAAATGGATGTCATAGCTAAGCCCATCAAATCCTTCTCGCCATCACGAGTTGGTATTCCTAAGTCTAGCTCTTACATTGTGTAGTCTTCTGGAGCTAACTCTTTTGTAGGCTTATCTACCGTAGGGGTCTCCACTTGATCCTTCTGCCTTCCTTGCCTATCTATATTCACATAAGATACCCTTTGATATTTTATCTAAATTGGTTCCCTTGTTGAAATCCTCTTCTAGCTAATAAGACATCATATGGTTCAATCTCCCTGTAAATTCTCTTTCTTGGTTGAATAGACGTTGTCAACCAAGTAGGGTAGTTGTTGCGATGAGAAGATGGTATGTTTCCATTTGAAACAATCTTTTTGGGCATGCTACTTCTTCATCTTGAACTTGAGATGACATCTATTGTGAGGGAGGAGAAAATCATGTTCTGAAGGAAAAGAGATATCTTGTTGTTGTTCCTCCTTCTCAAGAGATGGAGCCTTCTCCTTCAGAGGAGATGCGGTTTTCTCCTCTTGTGTTTATTTCTCTACTAATTAATTTTCTTCATCTTCTTTTATGTTGTCCTCTTTATTTACTTCTTCCTTCAATTATTCATCCTTATTAAACTCTTCTCCTCCAAGATGTTATCTTTCTTCTATCTACTTCATTAGAAGTCCCCTTATCACTGATTATGAGGACTTATTCTTTTATGTGCACACCTACCTAATCATCTATATTTTCTTCATCATATGTATCCTCGTTCTTTGGTATATCTTGCTAAAAATATTCATCCATTCCCTCTAGGTTAGCAAAATCTAATATATAGAACTCATTAGCACCCAAGGGATCTTACTTTTCCTTTTCTTGTTCTTTTGGAATATTTTTCTCATCCAATGGAGCTGGATGATCTGCTACCTAAAGAGGAGGTTTTGTGAAATTCTCCTTTAAAGAGGGATCTGCCAAACTGATTTCCTAAGAAGCATTTGTAGATCACCTAGTCCTTCTTTTTATGACAAGTTAAGGCTTAGGATCTTCTTACACTTCTATCTCCTCTGGGACCTCAATGACTAGTTCCATTCCTAGTGGCCCTCTCCTCAATATTCTATAGACCTTCCCCTTTACCATGGAAGGTTTGATTCTCTTGGGAAGCTTGACTATAAAAGGCAAAATACTTGGCCTAGACGATGAAGATGGAACCTTTGTTGTGATGGTGGGTGGGTTCATTGGTACAACAGTAGCCATCGAAGAAGATGGTATAGTGATAACGCTAGTAGCTACTAGTGGAGGTGAAGTTCTAGTAGCCACGAGTGTGGAAGAAGTGGCAATTCATTGTTTTTTCTCCTTAGCCTTTGCTACATTTTTCCACTCCTTTGGCCATGAGTACTAGATCTAATTTGAATGGGATTTTCAACCAATGTTGGGTGCACCTTATAACATGCATGGCTCAAAACTTGATATCCTCTTATTCATTTTCTAGGATATCATCTCTGAAAATGAGTTTGTTAAAGACTTTGTCCTGATTATACAAAGGAAACAACTTATCTGCAGAATCATCTTCTATATGTGGATCTAAGATATACATATTTCCAACATCGCTTTCTAGATCTAGGTCCATCCTATAGTAATCCCTTACTCGCACCTCATAATATTCAGCACAATTGGCCCAATGATCTCCAATATTAGGCTTGTATTTAAAATGTCTCCTATTATGTGATTCAAAGTTCCAATCAGATCAAACTTGCCCCATTTTATAGAGATTTCATCAAGTGAGCATTTTTCCCATTCTAGCCCAACATCCTTAGCTCTTGTGCACTGTGTTCCACCACCCTAATGGATAACTTGAAGCATGGTTTATTCTTTCTCATGATCAACCTATGAGCATCAGCTACCTATCTACACAACTCCATAAGAATTCACCTATAAGATGGAAATCGAGGAAGCTTTGTTGGCTGCAATTCGCACCCTATCACCCGAATACATAAATACCACAATTGAATGTAATAGTTCCCAAATTTTTTGATTTGGGAGGTTGCATCTACTGATAATATACTCTTCACAAAATTTCCCTCAATAGTCCTGATGACAAAAAAATGAAGGCAGCATTGACTACCTGAAACTTTGGCTTCTCTATATTTTGCTTGCAAATCAGTTGTGGATAATGTGAATAGATATGGGTACTCTCATCTATAAAAGACTTGCTAATTCTAAGCCCTAGGAATGTACCTTGTGCTAACAAAAAAAAGACCACGTATGAGGTCATGTAAAAGTGAGGGTTAGTATTGACCCGCTACAGCTTCTCATATAAGTTGTCACTGATGATCTTTCCCCAATCAATTTTCTCCTTTCTCTTATGAGTAGTCTTGATATACAAGACAATCCAGGGATCCATTTATCATGTTTGGGGAAGACCAAGGACTCACTTATCAAGGTGACATAGTTTTTAATGTCTTCTTGAAGAAAGGCTTTATGAAGATCTAATTTGTCAAGCTAGTAAGCTTTTCTAGGCCTCTCCAAGTAGTTATTATTGATGAATGCCCTAATATATGGTTCATCTTCATATAATTTATCTGTATATTCCCTTGATATTTTTCCATATTCATCACAAAGTGGGATCTTGAAGACCTTCTCAATATTATTGGGCCTAATGTCTAGGATGGCTTCAACAAGTTTTCCAAAAACAATCATTTCTTTTGTTTTGTTGTTTTGGGTGCATGCCAATATAAAATAAACTAATTATATAGAGACCATATATAAATCTACATGCATTAACATTGATTGAAGCAAGGAAATGGCATTTTGTTTTCTCTCATTTAAGTTATTCATTAGTTTCAAGAACTCCCTCAAGTCCATGTGATGTATATCCATATATATATCATCTCCAAGTGATTATTCTCTAGCTTAAAAGGCTCATGATAACCAATGTATTTGTACTTCATTGGAGTGACTGTATTCATTTCTTGTTTTGCATGTAAAGGAACTTGTTTAAACCATCATTGTCTTATTGAAAGTGTTTTAAATATATGCTACTAAATATTAAAGCAACTAGCTAAACAAGAAAGAAAATAGAAAATACCTCTTATTAGCTTCTAGACAGCATGAAAACCTAACCAAAACATTTCAACAATCCCCTAAATGAGGAAAACATAGGTATTTTTAATTTTTTGGAGATCTGGGATCCCTAAAAAATTTTAGGGTTTCTGGGATCTACAATCCACGAAACCTAAAATTGACTTCTTTGGAGCCCTTTTACAGTTCATATGGATTGTTTCAAGATTAGGATTTAGATGACCCTCAAAGATGAAAAATTTGAATGAGGCATCAAGGTCAAGGTTTCAAGGATCAGACATCCCCAAACCATGAAAGGTGGGAAGGAAGCCAAGTTCATCAACCTCCAAAAGGATGAATCCTTTCCATTACTAAGGGTAACAAAACCCCAAAATCTATACAAAATTTTAGACTTAGTCTTTTTTTGCAAAATTTGGATTTTATCTAAAAATTTCTAGCTCATTATTTTCTTACGTTCTCTAATCTACCATAACTATTATGTTTTATTTAAAAGAAACGAAAATAAATCTAAACAAAAAGAAATTCATAAAAGGAGGAACACGAATGAAAGAAAGGGCCTCCAGGCCAAAACCCCGCATCTAAGAAATGGATATGTCAACACCCAACAAGAAATCACAAGAACTAATCCTTGAAAGATGAGATGGAAAACTATTCAGTTGCACAAAGCTCGCAAGACCTGCAGAATCACTCTAGAACATTATCACTATTTGGGCATAGTGACCCAAATCAACTGTGAAGTCTTTTATTTCTATAATGAAGGACTAATGGCATCCAGGCTTTGAGCATCGAGGGTTGGGGGTCTTGCAATCCCTGAAGCCCTGAAGGTTTTGCAAATACTAAAAGGCAGGGTTTCAGAGATCAAGGGTTCAAAGAACATAATGACCTTGTTCATCCCTAAATATTTGAATTCCTGAAGGTCCAAAAACACCAAAAAAAAAAAAAACTCAGGGAGGGAAAGAGAAAGAGGCAAAAAACAAAAACTAAGGAGGCTAAGGGAAACCTTGTCAACCAAGAATCGAAGAATCAAGAATTTCTTCGCAATCCGACTTCCCCAACATTGAGGGTAATGAAACCTCTCAAACCCCAATGACAAAAATGGAAAGACAAAAAAAAAACATAAGGTGCAATTAGTATGGTCTTTATGTCATATCTATCAATCCTTGTAATCTTATGCCAACTCTATTTCGACCGATCCAATTTGTGCTTGTTCATTATCTAATGGCGTTCCATTCCATCAAATTTATTTGGGACATTTTTCTACATGGGTAATGTATGAAAGGTTCCCCAAGAATAGATCTGTAGGTATTTTATGGTAGCTACTTCAACCATCACCTCAACCTTCAAAGAGTTTCCAATCATATGAACAAATATGAAATGTCGATAAGATTTATATATCCAAATTCTATTTCAATATCATTAGTTTTAGAGTAGTCATAAACTTGTGAAATGTTCTCACTAAGCTAGCTTTCTTCTCCACCATTGATGTTTTTAAATAGTTTTTAAATATCTAACCTCTAAAGGTCTCTTTTGTCAAGCCTTAAAGTGCAATAAGAAAATAAGCATGACTTTTGATTAAATCAATATTTCTAACAAAAAATATTCTTATTGTGTAAAATAATGTCACAAACCTTCTATAGACTCCTACACTGTAGGCCATAAAACACAGACCATGCTCACCCTCCGATCACACGATCATGCAAAGTGCATCCACAACGCCAAGGTCCCTGACACCCATTGATACGTGTCATCCTGTCAGTAGCCGCTCTGCAAAGGATGCACTCTCTCAAATTTTTTTTATCCCTCCACATGTTCTTCCAAACACCCACACTCTTACGAGGCCTATCGATAAATAATCGAGGAATATTCTTTCTTGTGAGGAATTCCACGACTAATAGCATTATAGACATTTGTTCCCTTCACGCCATTTAAATTGGCATGTGCGATCATGGGATCTCTGATTAAGCTACCACGGTTTTTCTTTTGAGCCTAGCTAGCAGGCATGCTCTGATTAACCAATCAGAAGAATACATTCGCTTGTAGCACAAGGAATTGAGAAATCCATGCCGGATGTTTTGGCATGTCAATCGATTGTAACAAAATTATAATCATTTTGTGATCATGTCGACCAAGGGTTGTGTTGACTTTTGTCACCATCTGATCCTCAAATCAATTTTCATCACAGATTTTCAATTGAACATAGCTTAAGGAGCTAATCAATGAAGAACACTTCAGAACATATATTTTGGCAAGACATTCCTCATATCTCACTAAAATGAACCACAGACCTTATTTTTTGAATAAATTCAGATTTCAGTGAGACATATGTATGGTCTCGCCAAAATCCTAAACAGATTGTCCATTGCGCTTCAGGATCAGATTTTGGCATGACAGTGGTTCAGTCTTGCCGATGTGATTATTCATCGGCATAGCAACGCTTATCACAGCAATATTTGAAGCCTCGCCTGACAGTGTATATTACCCCGATGGGGTTATTCAACAGCGGGATTCTTGCCAATTTGATTGTTCATCGGCATAGCAATGCTTATCGTCGTGGGATTATAAGGGTGGCACAATGGGTCATATTACCCCAATGGAGTTGCACTTTGGTGAGACTCTCACCAATATCCATTTTCCGAGAGATTTATTGAAGCATCAAATGCAGAGCTATCATCGATAGGAATCTTATGTGCTCTCCCCGATATGTCAATAGGATTTCTCTGCGGACATAATATTTGGCGAGGGATGTTGATTATCGAGAGGACTCTCCCCGAGAGTTAGAGAGAAGTGATTTTGGATTCCATACATACATGGGATGTCATCGATGATATTTTCTGAGGGACTCCCCAATATAGATGAGTTTTTTTAGTCAAGGCCAAAAAGTTCAACAAAGAAGTTGTGATCGGGGAAACTCTCCATGTTTAGCATTGTTTTTACACAAGTCAATTGCTAGGATCTCGCGATTCGATTTCCTCTTTTGAAAGAATAACAAAGTTATTCCAAAGGTTCTTCGGGGTCGTGGTACAACCTACTTGGTAGCTCAGTTGAAGATAAATGTGAATGAAACAATAAAATAGTTGGCTCTTTGAAAAGAATGAATAAGTAGACACATTCATCAATTTCGCATAGATAGAATCAAATATCACACCATGAATGAAGCAACAATTTTAGATATTTATTGTATCAAGAATCTTCCCCTATTACATTTCTTTGATTACAATATATAGAGTTCTGATCTACAAACTTTGAATGTCGAAACTAGGGCATCAGAGACTCTTAAAACAATGAAAACAAACTAAACCTAAAGCTTTTCTAAAGAATTATAATTCTAAACTTATACTAAACAACTTGCATGGATCTTTAATTCATTTACAATTAGTTTTTCCATGCACAAGGGATCAAACTCGCTAAGAAAGAAGACAGAGAGGAGCTAGAGTTCCCTTGTTTCCAACTGGAGTATTCTTCTTGATCTCTGAGTTCTCCCTTGGAATCTTCATCCGTGGTTATCTTCAAGGTGGGAACTGATATAGGACCCTTAATCCTTGCAAAACAAACTCCAGTTATGCATCCATCTGATCTAAAGTTCTATTTTCATGCAAAAAAAATGTTCTCGCAGGAATGGCCCATAAATTCGGACCCTGACCTCTGCACCAAAATTTTCCATGTACAAATTCGACTAAGTGTGAAACCAAAACTTGAGACCCCCAAAATTTCATCATTTTGGAGGCCGAAATGCCGAAAAACTATCCATTTGGAAAAATGGCTAAGTTTGGAAAAACTACATCTCTCAAAAATGGTTGTCTAGATTTGAGCAGTCAGATTGGGAACACGTCTGGATGAGAAAATCATAGCCTCTGCACTATCTCCTGTACTTCCTTATATTTTATTTCTCTTCTCTTGATTTTGTTAACTCTTCTTTCTTGTTTCTCTCTGAAAATGATCAATTTAGAAGCGAAGAACTTGATCTCTTCTCCATGCTCGGACATCCTTTGCATGTCTTCCTTTGAATAGAAAAGTTGGTGTAGGCCTTCTTTGGTGTTAAAACCTACCATAATATCTTTGAATTGATGAATCACCTCTTTGGCTGGACGTAGAATTTTCCTCTCTTGATCTCGATATAGCTCTAAGTCCATACTTGCGAAGAAGTTTTCTATTTCTTCTACCCATTCCATAACTTCCTTATGCTTTTTTTGTATGTGGCTTAGGCACTTTTCGTGAACCTTAATTGTTTTGGCTATGATCTTAATCTAGGTTCCAAAGTTTTTTAGCTCCTCACTTTCATATATCTTGACCATAATTTGGAAGCGTTGCTTCTTAATTTTCTTGAGGTCCTGGAGGGCAGTTCGCCATTTGGTCAATTCAAAATCCAACCCCTCATCACTCTCCATCATGTTTATCAACTTTGTGGTTTCCACTAGAATAACTCTGAAAGGCCTAAAAACTAGTTTGATAACCCCTTCTCCAAATTGTTCAAAATCATTCTTCCAATCAGCACTTGTTTGAATGAAAGAGGGGTTCATACCTGTCGGCGAGTTTGAAGTAGCTCTCTTTTCTAGTACGGCCTATAATGAGGCATCTGGGCAACTTGGTTTAATGGGAACCACCATTTTATGAATGAATTTATTCAAAGCCTCATTATGCTCTGTTAGAGTTTTGATGGTTTCCTCATCCTTTCTCATAAAACCTAAAGCATGTTTAAGGCCTAAGGTTTCCAGGGTCTTACTTCCTTCCCTAGTTGGTTCTCCCAAATCTACCTCTTCAAATGTACAATCTTCTGGGTTGAGTTGTGCTTGAGAGGTGCTAGTAGAAGGAACTACCATCTATGCCTTCAAGTGACCCCTGGTGTCTTGAGTGACATAGGATATAGTCCTCGCTGGTATATTATCCTCTTCTTGATGGAAGGCCTTCCCTAGGAATGACATATTTGTGTCTTCTCCTTCCTCTTCATCTGTATAAGTTCTTTTTGTGGCTGGATCTATTTAGTAAACCAAGTAGGTTTACTAAAGGCAGTAACTGGCTCATATGAGGCAATGTGGAGTACTGAAGACAATCTTTGTGATTCAGGGGTCACTCCCTCCTCTTTATCTAACTCTTACTCATGTTCACCTTCTTCTCTACTTTCTCCCTCATGCATTTCTCCTTCATGGCTTTATCCCTCTCTCTTCTCTTCTTCCACTATAGCCTCCTGTTCACCTTTATCTTGGCCTTCATCTTTGGAGGAACTGATTGATATTTCTGCATTAAGGATTTTCATGGCTTCCATTGTGGTTTTTAAGGGAGATGCATCTTCTGTGCTTAGTGACACTTGGGGAGTCAGGATAGAGCAAGGCAAAGGAATAGATGGTGGTGGAGTCAGCATTGGCATTTTAGGTGGTGGAGTCGGCGTTGGCATTATAGGTGGTGGTGTTGAAGGAGAAGGAGGCAGAGTTGGCGTGGGAGATCTAAGAGAAGGTGGTGGAGTCAAAATGGGAGGTGGGAGAGAGGTTGGTGGAGTTCAAATGTGAGGTGGTGGAGTTGAATCTAAACTCCCTCCTACAGCCTTACCCCCTGCTATGCTATGGGCAGCGCCGTCATCTTGAGTTTCTGGCCTTTGGTCAATGCTAGAGTCCACTCCTGAGATAGGCATGTTTAGTGCAGGGTTTGTGAATTGGGACAGAGGTGGAGTAAGGACCACTTGAGGATCGATGGGTGCCTATATTCCTATGTCAGTTCCTACCTTTGAGTCAGGTGTATCGTGCCCCTGGTCTGAAAAACCTTCTAGGCCTTCAAAATCAGACATGAGGAACTCATCCGAGCTAGGGTATCCAACGGATTATCACGTTATTTAGGAGCCTCTACCTACTTCCTTCTCATCTCCTTTTGCCTCAGAGAGGCTGCTTGAGATCTTTTCCTTTTTACCAAGGGTACATCTTCCATTCCGGGTTCCTCTTGTAAGGTTTCCAATTGTGGAGAGGCAGAATCTCTCTTTCTTTTATATGTTCTCTTCCCTTCTACAGTGGTAGGGGGAGATCGGTTGGATGTGGAAGGTCCTTCCCCTTGGGTGGCCTGTGATGATCCAATAGGAGGATCTATCTTCCCTGTCATTCTGATTTTCAGGGCCTTGTGCCTAGGATTAGAACCATATTCTACTACACGTTCATGTCCATACAATGTTTCTGCCTTCTGAGGTGGGGCCTTCTTGTATTAGGGCACTGTGGACCTTTCTCCATGTTTCTTATCTTCCTTCTTGGGTGGATCCATTAGTGTCTTCATGATAATATGATCCATTTGATAAGGTATGTTGATCCATGCCTCAGTCATTCTGACCACGTGCCTTGCTCTGAATTCAATGTTGTCATTCTCCTCCTTATCTACCTCTACATTCAAGATAGGAATGTTGTATATTTTATCAAGAGTATAAATTGACTCCAACACATTATATGAATTATTTTCCCAAACCTTGGGGGAAATATTGATCTCTAAGGTCATTTGTGCTAGTGTAAGGGACATTCTGTAGTAGTCCATGATCCTCACCTTGTGGTCATCCACACAATTCATCCAATAATCTTTGACATGTGGTTCATGGATGTAGAACTTGCCAACGATATGGTTGTATGTGTCTATGGAGTCGAATTGGGCACGTATTTTTTTATATATTTGGATGGGCACTCGTCCCACTCAAAGGCCAATAACTTACATATCTTCATGTACTGGAGAGTGTACGGGATTAGTGAAATGGGGAAGTCCAGCAATTCTTCTTCTTATGCGTTATGTGTTCGTATGCATCTACAAGCTGCCTAGCCATTTCTAGGATGATTACCCAATCATATGGGTACTTGGGTAGCTTCTTGAGGTGTAGGGTAGAACCTTCCACTCAGATGTACATGAAAGTTCTAAACTATATGTAGTACGCCCCTATGGCCCTTATTTTGGTAGCATCTTCTTCTGATAGCATCTTCACGTTGTCACCCTCTATAGATCTAATGACTGCGAAGATAAAGGCATCGTTCACTATTCTGTAGTCTGGTCTATTTTTAGGCATATATGTTCTTCTCACTAGTTGTCGATAGACAATAGGAGGCCATACATTTGGTTCAATAAAGTTTCCCCATTTTGTGAGCCCTAGATAGTTTTCTCGTGCGGCTAAGAGGTACATTATGTATGTAGTCATATAAAACTTTGGGTTATGCTTCACCGTGGTCAGTTGCTCATCTAATTTATCACTTAGGGTGGTAACCCAATCAAATCTAGCCTTGCAGTTCTTGATCTTCTCTATCAATAAGATCATCCATTTCTCGAGTTGGATGGACTGAGTTAGTCCATACACTCGGCTTATCAATGTAACTAATGCCTAGATGGCATCTCTCAAGTATCCCCTTCTAAGATCTATTTTGTCAAGTTTGTTCTTTGGGAGAGGTTGTTGGAGGTATTCCTGATTTCTATCTTATAGGCATCTTCAGTCTTGTTCCTAAACCATCTCAACCCCTTTTCTATATAGAAGTCATAAAATTATCCATGCCCTTCTGGAGATGGAAGACATCTTCTATGTTGTCTGGCCTTAGGTCAAGGACTATCTTTCCTTCTATATTCTTGACCACCTATTCATCTGGTATGTAGTGGTTGGCCAATGTCATCATGATAAGCTCAAAGGACATGATTGCTATCAGGTGTGATACTGCATTGACTAAGCTTGATAAAACTAGGGAGCTGCAATCTTCGGTCCTTCCTGCTAGTTGAGAACACCTTACTAGGAAATGATCCCCGTCCACATTCCTGATGTCTGTATCGGTGATCTCTATATGCTTATTTTCAATCTTTAAAGGGGCATGATTCCCCTTGAATAGGTACTTCATTGGTGATGATGTCCTCTTCTCGGGCATTCCTGTGAGGAAACATGCAAGTATCAGTATCTTTATTGAAATGAAACTACTAAAGCGGGAAAGAAAACTAA
The DNA here is from genome assembly GCA_018584345.1 of Thuja plicata. Taxonomy (NCBI): domain Eukaryota; kingdom Viridiplantae; phylum Streptophyta; class Pinopsida; order Cupressales; family Cupressaceae; genus Thuja; species Thuja plicata. The sequence continues at coordinate 39,039 of MU226601.1, forward strand.
AAAAACTAAAAAAACCAGAAGCAGAGAACTCTTAAGTAGCCAAAAATTAAATTTTCTCTTTCATAATTTTTGGGCTTTCGGACGCCGAAGATAAGGTCAGGGTGCGAAAGACCAAAATCACAAAGGATGAGGCTATGGAAAATCAAGCCTTGTGGGACTTGTGGAGTGCAAAAAACTTGCAGAAAATCAAGGTGTGAAAACCTAAAATCTTGAAAAGATTTGGGGCTAATGAAATGCTTTCGGGATTTCAGTGTGCGAAAGTCTGAAGAAGCTTTCAAAGTTTGAAAGTTAAAAACCTCCAGGAAGGGAGACCTTTCCTTCGAATGCTTTTGCATTTTGGGTGTTTTGGAGGTTTCAGAGGTCCGAACACCGACAATGTTGAAATTGCAAACTGCACTTGGGTTGAAAATTGCTTAGGGAGGGGTTGTTTACGGCCTTCTAGAGGCCAAAAACTTGTGACTAGGTCACGACACAAACAAAACCCTAACTTAGGTAAATATGAAGAAAAAGAAAAAATGAGGCAGAGAAACCATTTCTAGAGGTCCAACGGTGTGCACCCTAGGGACCTAGGAAGCAGCACGACCTGACTAGGATGAAGACCAAAACTAAACAGACCTCTAAACAAAAACATGAGCTGAAAAGAAGAGAAGACATCAAATATAAGGCCCTACCTGTAACCACCTGAATTTGGTCTGTCGCAACTATGGACCCTATTTGCCCTAAGTGTGATCATACCCTTGATTTATGTCAAAACAACCCTGTTACTGCTTGGCATAATTCTTTTAATCAATTTCATATCCTAGGTGATTTTTATCACTGATTTACATTAACTATTATAGCCATACAATTCAAATCAATTTTGACCAATCAAATCAAATCAAAATCAAACATGGCTATAGTATTTAATTATAAAGGAATTAAATAAATCCCTAAATCAAATACCCACTTGCAATTAACCCATTCCCCTAGCCTATTTAATTTAATTAGAATGGCTATAGTCCTCTAATTATTAAAAAGCAATTTCATTGTTTAAATAATTAATTCCTATATTTTTAAATGAATTAAATAAGTCTATTTCATTTATTAATATTCCCCTAAACCCCAACCTAACCTATCTCAACCACTTCTACCCTGGGTTCTAACCCTTCTCAACCCATTCACCCATGCTAATCTAATCCTAATCCTA
>MU226601.1:48432-84853 GCA_018584345.1 Thuja plicata
GTTTACTTTGTTTATCTCTGCAATTTCAATTATATTATAAGGTTAATTCCAAAACTAGGGTTTGACCAAGGCAAACCCCTTTCCCCCAACAAACAAACATTTTTCTTGTAGGTACAGGTTCGGGACTATAAATTTGAGGCCAGATTTGGATACCCTTTTCAGATTTCTTTCAGACTTTGCAAACAGGGACACTTTCAGAGTTGAGCAGATCGAGTTGGAAAAAGTGGTATAGGGTCGACCTTTTTCATAAGACGACATCAGAACGGAAAAAGATTTTTGGGTTTTGTCTGTCTCTCTTTTCCGGTTCGGTATCAACTGTTGGCATCTCTAAAAACAGTCTACAAATCTTAGAAAATAGCAATCTTTGATCTGCCACTTTGGAAGGTTAGTAATTTCTCCTATTCTTTTCAATTACTGTCCTTAATCATATTAATCAATCAATTTACAGAATTTAAGATCCCCTTTCTTGGTCTCTTTCCAAATATAGGATTCATTTGTGTATTAACCCTTTGGGGTTGATCAAAATTGGATCTCCTATTTGTGTATTTGAGGGTGAAAGAAAGGAGCATCTTATCTTCCCTTAAGCACAATCATGATTGTAATATACAATTAAAAATTCAAACCCTCCAAAACCACAATTCTCTCCTTTACATTTTGGTAACATAACAATCACTCATCTCATCATCATCTAATTTTTTTTATGTTACAGAGAGAAAAAGAACAAGTGAGAAGAAAAAGTGACTTGGCCACTTAAATATCCCATGGGTGACGTCACCTGAATTTGGTATTCCAGAGGCAAAGCCGCTGAAAGTCGGGTGGCCTCCTCCCTTTATGGTATTTCGGAGGCCAAAACACTGAAAGGTGTGAATTTTCTTCCCTTCGACCTTTTCATTTTTTCAAAGGTCAAAACACCAAAAGGGCCGAGCTCAACCCTTTTGCCTTTTTAGAATTTTGGAGTGTCTAAGGTCCTCTAAAACACTAAAAGTACGGAAGGACCAAAAAGAACCTTTTCTCTCACAATAGGCCTCTCCAAAACCCAATTCAAGGAACATGGAGAGGGGTAGACCCAAAATCCAAAAAAATGGGGATCATGGTCAAAGGACCAAAATAGGGTGTGTGTTATGGACCCACAAAAACTAGCCCTAAAAAAATGAGGAATGACCGAGACATTTCTTCATCATCAAGACCCTTATGGATTCTAACTTTATAGCAAAATGAGTACCAAGAGCTATCAATGTTGACTATATTTCAATGAATTCCCTGTTTGAATTTTTCTTCTTATCTCTTAGTGTGTTTTCATGTGTGTTCATTCCTTGACCTTTGATTGTGATGACCATAATGTTTTCCAGTTGTTCCCAAACTTTGCCATATAGACAAGGGCTTCCCGGAAAGAGCTTTGCTGCCAGTCAGGTCTCCATAGCCCCAATAAACTTTTCCCTAAGTTCAAAATATAACCTTTCTCCACTACAGTAAAAAATATAACCTTTCTCTACTACTGGCTTGGCATCTATAGCCCTGGTAGAGGTTTTTATAGTCACCCTTGTCTAATTGTTTTTCTAGGCTGGAGCTATGTAGGAGATTTATTTTCTTTGAAACAGTTTCTTATTCTTTTACATGAGCCATATCAAGACCCTCGATGTGTGTAGTTCTATATTTAGGTTCATACTGTCTTCTTTTGATCATTCTGAGAAATGATTAGGCTATGTTACTCAGATTTTACACTTGCGGCCACCTTTCAGGCCATTTTTCTTTTTGTACTTGTCTCTTTCTTCTTCAGCTATTCTTCCTTTACTCCTGTGTTTGCATCCACTAGAATTGGGTTCTGGGATCGGTGGGTACCTGAATCAACACACTAGTGCTGGTCCCAACTGACAAATGCTCAAGAAACTAACACTCTTGGGTGTCATTTCTTAGTGTACATTTTTATTAGGATGATCGAGCATTGAACATCTTTCTAATTGCCAATGGAAGATACCATCACTTTTGACTTTTGGAATGTTCTCTGTGTTGTATGTCTCTTTGGATAACTTGACTACGAAATACCTCTGCTCCACTTTAAGGACCACTTGGAACAAGTACAAGACACACTGACCCAAAGACACACTGAACCAAAGAAAAAAAAAGCAACAAGCCCCAAAAAAATTGGGGAACGACCATGGACAGAAGAAATGGACTGACAACAAGAGAACGATAGAAAGAAAGAAAAAAGAAACAAAACGGAGGAAACTATGATACAAGGGATGAAAAGGTAGTCCCTCTTAGGATCCAAAATAGTGTTTGAGGAATCTCCCATTAACTGGAAATGGGGTCAACTATCCATCTAAGGTGTTGATCTTGAAAGTGCTTTCCCCCAAGATCTCTGATATCTGATAGGGGCTTGTCCATAATTTTTGAAATTTGGTGTGGTTGTCAGGCTTTTCTTTTTCCTTTTCCCACATGAGCATGAGGTCAAAGATCCTAAAAGATTTAATGGTGGCTCTCATATCGAACCACCACTTGATGATGGCCTGATGTTTTGATACATGCTTCAGGTCCAAAGTTCTTTTCTCCCCCATATTGAGGAGGTTCATGAGTCTAACCTGCACCCAATCTTAGCCTCTGACATACAGGTCCATAAATCTCAAAATTGGGATTTTTAAGTTCATAGGGCAGACCGGTTGTAAGCCATAGACCAGTTGGTATGGGGATTTCCCAAAATCATTCTTAATCCTCACCCGGTCTTCCCACAAAGCATATTTTAGTTGTGTGTGCCAATCCTGGGGATTGTCATTGAGGAGATGTTTGATCACTATCGTCAGGTTCTTGTTTGTGGACTCTACTTTGCCATTGCCTTGTGGATAATAATTTGAAGAGAATTTGAGGATAAACTATTTTTTGAATTCCCATTGCATGAGCGAGGTAGTGGAGAAAGAGGGAGCATTGTCACATACCAAATAGAACGACATCCCAAACCTAGTTATGATGCGCTCCTCTAGGAACTTGGTTACCACTTTTGTGGTGCAATTCTTTAATGCTTGGGCCTCTATCTAGCATGTATAGTAATCATTAGCCATTAGGATGAACTCATGACCTGCAGACGAAGGGGGGTTAATCATTCTGACAAAATATAAGCCCTATCGGGCGAACAGACGTACCTCGTATACTGGTTGTAAGGGCATCGCTAGATTTATCTCTTGATTTGTGTTGGTTTTGCACGTGTGGCATGATCTTACATGTTTTCCAGTGTCTTTGAACAATGTTGGCCAAAAATAACCCTCCCTTAATATTTGGTGAGTGGTTGCCTCAGCTAACCCGTGTCTTGTCCCGTATGTGTCATGAAAATATTCTAGGACTTATTTTTCTTCGAGCCTGTCCAGGCACCTCAGGTACAGACCTTCATAGTTATGTTTATACAGCTGAACATTCTTCAACATGTAGGAGTTTATTTTTATTTTCAAAGCCCTTCTCCATGATCTATTCATCTCCTCTTGGCAGCGATTTTGTAGTAGGTAGTAGACTACATCTTGATACCATATATCAGAGATCACACCTTGATCGGTGTAAGTTTGGCATATTAGTTTCTATTCTACTTCAGAGATCATCTTTTTCAGGCCTTGGCCTCTTACTAGTTTCATTCGCTGTATCTCTAGGTTAAATTCTTGTAGGATTTCAATCCATTTTCCCCTTTGCTCTCCTAGCTCATTCTGCATCAACAAAGATTTTACAGCCGTATCAGGGACTATCTCGAAGACTTTTCTCCTGAGGATATAATGTAATAATTTCTTCACCACTTTGACTAAAGAAAACTATTGCTTGTCTAGGTTGGGGTATTTGACTTTAGCATTCTTAAGGGGGCAGCTCATGAAGGCTATTGGTCTCTCATTCTCTCCATCTTTCTTCTATGTGAGGATACCTTCACAAGAGTGTTATGAACTGAAAGAGTATACCTTGAAGGGAATAGTGTAATCTGGACTGACAAGAATAGGGGTTGTAGCTATTGAATTCTTGATCTCTTCAAATGACTTCCTTATTGGGGGATCCCACTAAATCTTAGCATCCTTCTTAAGCATGTCATTGAGTGGTTTTACTATCTCAGCAAAACCGTTGATGAACTTCCTCATGAAGTTAATCTTCTCAAAAAAATATTTCAACTCTTTGCGGCTATGAGGTGGTGTCAGCTTGAGAATGGCTTGGACTCATTCGGGGTCAATTACTATTCCTATTTCTAATATTATGTGTCCAAGAAACTTGCCTTCTATGACCCCAAATACACATTTGTTGGGAATGAGGGAAATCTTGTACTTCCTACATCTTTGGAGGACTCTTCTTAGATCATTTATATGATTGGTTCACTATTTTGACAAAACTGTCAGATTGTCTATATAGATGATGATACATTTTCCAAATAACCCCTTAAAGACGGTGTCCATGGCTCTCTGGAAAGTAGCACCGGCATTGATTAAATTGAAAGGCATCCATCGATAGGTGAAGGTCCCCCACTTGGTGGTGAATGTCCTCTTCAATCTGTCTTCCTCTTGTACCATCACTTGATTGTACCCTGAATAAATATCCAGGAAGGACATCATTCGGGAACCATTCACTACTTGTAGTACCTCATCAAGTGAAGGGAGTGGGTAATTATCTTTCTGAGAGGCTTAGTTCATATTTTGGAAGTCCGCGCACAATCTTATCTCACTGGTCTTCTTTCTCATGGGTACCAATTTTTCTACCCATGTGGAGTGTTGAATGGGGAATATGATTTTGGCATCCAGCAACTTCTGGACTTCCTTTTGTATCAAGGACTCCATATTAGGGTTGAAAGGACATTGACACTGTTAAAACGGCTTGGAATCTGGTTTTAGTGGGATATTGTGCACTATGACTAAAGTGTCATATATTTTAAGTTCTTCATAACTCCAAGCTATGACATCTTGATATTTCATAAGGAGGTGGACCATCTCTTCCTTCTCCTCTTTGGTACATACTTTCCCAATGTGGACCTCTCTTGACTCATCTTCGGTGCCAAGGTTGTACGCTTTGTACTTTTAACCATTGGGTGGTATGTCTGGACGTCTTCTCATAGCAGTCCCATCATTGTCAAAATTCCTTTCTAGTTCCACCATTCCTTTTGGTATGCAATTGGTCCTCAGATCGTTTGGGTCCTTTGGGCTAGCTTCTTCTACCTTTTCCTTCCCTTTGTCTATGATCTGCTTTTCGAATACGTCTGTGCACATGATGAACTCAAGGATGTGTTGCTCATCTTGAAAGACTTGGAAATTGGTGATGTTATCTGGGATGGTCGGGGCTGCAATGAGTTCAACTGATAACTTCTTTAGTTTATATTTCTCCATTGGGTGTAATGAACTTGTTGATATAGCTAGGGCATCAGTGAAAAATTTATTCCTTCGTGGTATAGATCTGATATTGAATTCTTCAAAGTTGTTGATCAAGTCCCATGCCCTATTTTGGTAGTTTGAGAGCCTCTTATCACTGCAAGAATATTGACTGCGGATTTTCTTGACAATTAATTGTGAGTCTCCTTCTACTTTCAAGGATAATATTCCCTTCTCATGGGCCAGGAGGATTCCACGAACAAATGCTTCATATTCTACAACATTGTTAGTGCACAAAAATTGTAACCTATAAGCGGCATACAAAGACTTACATCTTGGACTTATTAGTTTAATCTCCACACCTGCTCCTTGCTTACACTTAGAGCCATCAAAGTGTAATTTCCATATCTAGCACTATTTTGCGGGGTTTGAATTGTTAAGGACGTTCCTTGAGCATCCCTTTTCTTTGAGCTTCTGCTTTGTTCCTCCATCACTTCCTAAGGAAGTTGACTCTTCTTTCCTTACCCCTTGGATATCTTCAAGGTTGGGGGTCTTAGTAATTTGATTTTTTACCCTCCTGTAGCCCCCAGTAGGGTGGACATGCGCCATCATTTGAGGTGCTCCATTCATTGAACATGTTTAAGTTAGAGCTCTTGTTATCGGAGTCTGACCCACTATATTGACTTTGGGTCAGAGTATTTGAATTAACTAGGCTATCTACCCTAGACATGGTGTCACCTTCACTTGCCACCTCAAGGCTTCCCCTTTCTACTTCAGGCCTCTTTAGGACTTTGATTGGTAGGGAAATTTGGATTAACACTCGGGACAGTGCATCTTGGCAATTGCGGCATGTGAATTATAGGTGACTCACTTGATGCAACCGATAGTACCCTAGCAACAAGAGGATGTTAGGTTATGCATCTCACCCTAGGTGTTGTATTCTCATCTTCATTTTCTCGACAAATTCTTGAAGATATCATCATGGATATTGAACTCTAGTATCCCTTACACAGAACTATGGTCTTGTTCTTCAACTTTTCTGATTTGGAACATGAGAATGTCATCCATCCAAGAGGTTCCTAGGTCAGTCTGTGTGAGAAGAACTTCATTTAGAGCATTATAGTCCTTGATCATCCTCTTTAACTTAGGTTCAGCATCAATCTTGATTTGGTTGTTCAGTCCCTTCCATGGTAGCCACAGCTGGGTGAAATTTGTGTACAACCATCCTCTCAATAATTTGGTTCATTCTTTCCCCAGTATCATTCCATAAGTCTCGGGGATATCCACTACATGCACATCAATGTATTATTGTATCCTTGGGTCAGCAACTAGTTGGATGTGTGCGTCTTTGAGTACACCAATTACCTAGACTTCTATTTTGTCGAGCTGAATCACCACTCTATTCATTTTTTGTGGAATCATTCCCAGTGTTTTACATATGAATAAGGGCATGATGTTACATGAATCCCAGGAATCAATTAGACAATTATGTAAGTTTTTTTCCAAATATCCGCAGACTGAGTAGGAATGGCGATACCTCTATCTTGTTTTTGATTATTGTCGAAAAAGCTTCGAAAGTGTTGATATTGGAGGTGGTCTTCCTATTGCTACCTGTTGTACTTGATTTGAATGGTCCAGGAATTTTAGGAGTTCTTCTGTCTGAGAAGGGAAGCCTTAAATCATTTCAAACATAGATATGTTCACCTTAGTTTTCTTCAATTCTTTGACTGCACTATATTTGTCATTTGACCATGCTGAACTTCTATAACCAGTAAACATGTTTGGTGGAGATAGTGTAGGAGCATTCAAACCTTTAGGTGGTGTAGGATTACTTCTTTCCAAGGGACCTGGTGGAGTTGGTTGTTTACTTGGAGGTATGCCATATGTCATAGGTTCCTTTCAGCTCCATAAATTATATGAGTCCTGATGATCATTTTGCACGGCATAAACTTTAGAGTATTCAGACTCATTCTCTTTCTGGAATGGGAACATGAACTCTTCTTCTCCCGTATAGGTGTCTGAACTTTCCCCATTTTTAGACTCATAGGATTCAAACATCATGGCATTGAACTAGATAGGTGGCTCCTCTAGATTTTGAGGATACTTGTTATAGGAGTTGCTTCCATATCTGTTATTGCCTTGGCATAGATTGGGAGCCCCAAAAAAATTGACATCTGCAGCCTCATAGGTATTAGCATTATCCTCCAATATGCTACCATTGTTGGGTTGGGTGTTCCATGGTCTATTGGGTCTTTGCTTCCTAAATGGTTTATCTTGTGTATTTTTGTTACTGTTGTAGGTGTTGAAACTCTGATTTTGACTCTGGGGGTAAGCATTCAGAATAGCATGTGTCTTTTGGTACCCACTTTGGTTTTGAGCTGCACTCAACTTCATCCTGGTGAGCTCACTTGTGAGTTGGGATAAGGTTTTCTTTATGGCATCCAACTCGAAAACCGAGTGAGTATTAGGTTCAATTTGGGGCACAACCCTTTGCTCCACAAACAATGTTTTATGAACCTTGTAACAGGGATAAGTGTTGGATGGTGGTAACGTTGTGAATGGTTGTGTCAGAATTGGGTTTAGCGAAGGCATGTGGGTGGCCAAATCTTAACTTCTTTCTGAAAAATAGATGTGGGGCAGCGTTGTTGCTAATGGTAGGCATGGCCGCGAAGTTCCCCTCTTGCGGGTCCATTTATTGTGTGAACTTTATGGCCTCATTGTACACCTTTTACATTATGTCTCTATCCACAGGGGGAAGTCTTCTTAGAAATATTGAAGTGAAGGGGTCCGGGGCTTTAAGTAAACTTGTATGACAGTTGCCTCTAGTATGGTGTTAGGAGCTTCCAACTTTTGATGCATCTTGTTGAAATGATGATTGAACATGGTGATGGGTTCCTTAGGATATTTTCTTGTTGTTATGAACTTGTGATGTGTTGTATCAGGTTCCACATACAACTTAAATTGATTAAGAAATTTGGTTTCAAAGTCGATCCGTGCAGAGATAGATCCCCGTAGTAGGTTTAGGTACCAGTTGTATGCAAATTCCCCCAAAGTGTATGGGAATAGATGGCAGACAACATCTTGGTGGGAAATATCTTTGCGATTATAAATTTATTTGAAGGCATAGATGTGCTCTTTTGCTATCCTCGATTCTCCATATATAAAAAGCGTGCAAAAATTCTCCAGATTTTTGGGCAATTCATGGAGCTTCCCAATAAATTTTAGTGGAAAGCTTTGTGCAATAGCCAAGAAATCCATTGGATGAGGTTTCTACAAATTCTAATTTTGGTTTATGGCTGCAAGGACGGTCGGGATAGCGATGTGTGATTTTTGTCCAAGCGGATTCTGGGACTAAGTAGGATGGAGAGAGTATTTCTCCTTGTCTTCCCTTTGTCACCGTGAGCTTTGTAGTGGTGAGTTCAAAGAACTCGCCTCTTTTTAGATGATCTCAACACTCACTCAAACCATTCTAAAGAGAAAGATCTGATTTTATCTATCTTTTTAGTCTTTTAGGCCCTCCTTCTAGCGCCACTTCTATTGAGTGTTGGTTTTACACAAGTCAATCTCTAGGATCTCAAGATTTGATTTCATCTCTTGAAAGAATAATGAAGTTATTCCCAAGTTTCTCCAAGGTCGTGGTACACCCTACTTGGTAACTCAGTTGAAGATAAATGTGAATGTTCACAAGTAGGCCTTTCCTGGTACTTTCAATATGTCAAACTGCAAAACAACTTTAGTACATTTTTCATATTTTCCAATTTTAACAATGAATGTATTCTATTAATGATGAAAATTTGTGTTTTAAACTAAAGATGATTTTGATTACTTTTAGATTTTTGACAGAAATTCAAATGAGTAGGATAACAAGAAGGAAGTAAATTGCTAAAAATGATATCCTAATGGACATAAACCATTGTTGATCCTTCCTTGTGAATAGAATGGCGGAGAGATTTGGAACAAACCCAATGAATATAAATCAGACAACACCACAATTATATACCCAATGGATGAAATTTTTTGGAGAGAAAATGTATTCACTCGTTCAAGATTTTCAAAATTTATCAAATTGTGAAGCCACCAAGATGTGTGCACACACGAGACGGATTTATCGTTGAGCACAAAAGATGATATTTCCCATACATTTGTCATGGAAAGGTAGATAAACAACAGCAAACTCCAATTAAAGAATCATAGATTCGAGAAACAATAAAACAGTTGGCTCTTTGAAAAGAATGAATAAGTAAACACATATTCATAAATTTAACATAGATAGAAGAAAATATCACACCATGAATGAAGCACCAATTATATATCTTTATTGCATTAAGAATCCAACCCTATTACATTTATTTTGATTACAATATATAGAGTTCTGATCTACAAACTCTGAATGTCAAAACTAGGGCATCAGAGACTCTAAAAACAATGAAAAAAAAACTAAAACTAAAGCTTTGCTAAAGAAATATATTTCTAAACTGATACTAAAAAACTTGCATGGATCTTTAATCCATTTACAATCAGTTTATCCATGCACAAGGGATCAAACTCGCTAAAAAAGAAGAAAGAGAGGAGTTGGAGTTCCCTTGTTTGCAACTGGAGTCTTCTTCTTGATCTCTGAGTTCTCCCTTGGAATCGTCATCTATGGTTCTCTTTGAGGTGGGAAGTGATAGAGGACCCTTAATCCTTGCAAAAAAAACTCCATTTATGCATCCATCTGATCTGAAGTTCTATTTTCATGCAAAAAAAATATTCTTTCTGGAATGGCCCAGAAATTCAGACCTCGACCTCTGCACCAAAATTTTCCAAGTGAAAGTTTGACTAAGTGTGAAACCAAAACTTGAAACCTCTAAAATTTCAATGCAAAAAAACTATCCCTTTGAAAAAATGGCTAAGTAAGGAAAAAATGCATCTCTCAAAAATGGTTGTCTGGATTTGAGCAGTCAATTTGGCCGAAACGCCTATGGATGAGAAACTCGTAGCCTCTACACTATCTCATATACTTCCTCATATTTTATTTCTTGCCTCTTGACTTTTTTAACTCGTCATTCTTGCTTCTCTCTAAAAATGGTCAATTCAGAAGCGAAGAACTTGATCTCTTCTTCATGCTTGGACATCCTTTGCATGTCTTACTTTGAATAGAAAAGTTGGTGTAGGCCTTCTTTGGTGTTAAAACCTACCAGAATATCTTTTAATTATTGTATCACCTCTTTGGCTGGGCGTATAATTTTCCTCCCTTAATCTTGGTATAGCTCTAAGTTCATACCAACGAATAATTTTTCTATTTCTTCTACCCATTCCATAACTTCCTTATTATTTTTTTGTATGTTCCCTAGGCACTTTTTGCGAACCTTAATTGTTTTGGCTATGCTCTTAATCCAAGTTCTGAAGTTGTCTAGCTTCTCACCTTCATATATCTTGACCAGAATTTGGAAGCATTGCTTCTTAATTATATTGAGGTCCTGGAGGGAAATTCACCATTTGGTCAATTCAGAATCTAACCCCTCATCACTCTCCATCATGTTTATCAACTTTGTGGTTTCCACTAGAATAACTCTGGAAGGCCTAAAAACCAGTTTGATAACCCCTTCTCCAAACTATTCAAAATCATTCTTCCAATCAGCACTTGCCTGAATCAAAGAGGGGTTCATACCTGCTGGCAAGTCTAAAGTAGCTCTCTTCTCTAGTATGGCCTGTAAGGAGGCCTCTGGGAAAATTGGGTCAACAAGACCCACCATTTTATGAATGAATTTCTTCAGAGCCTCAGTCTGTTATGTCAGGGTTTCTATAGTTTCCTCATCCTTTCTCATAAAACCTAGAGAATGTTTGAGGCCTAAGGCTACCAGGGTCTTACTTCCTTCCCTGGTTGGTTCTCCCAGATCTACCTCTTCAAATGTATAATATTCTTGGGTGAGTTGTTCTTGAGAGGTGTTAGTAGAAGGAATTGTCACCTATGCCTTTCAGCGACCCCTGGTATCTTGAGTGACGTAGGATATAGTCCTCGCCGGTATATTATCCTCTTCTTGATGGAAGGTATGCCCTAGGAATGACAGATATGTGTCTTCCCCTTCCTCTTCATCTGTATAAGTTATTTTTGATGGCTTAATCTCTTTATAAACCAAGTAGGTTTACTAAAGGTGGTAACAAGCTCATATGGGGTGATGTGGAGTATTGAAGCTGAGCTTTTTCATTCAAGGGTCACCCCCTCCTCTTTATCTAACTCTTCCCCATGTTCACCTTCTTATCTACCTTCTCCCTCATGCATTTCTCCTTCATGGATTTCTCCCTCTCTCTTCTCTTCTTCCATTGCAGCCTCATGTTCACCTTTATCTTGGCCTTCATCCCTGAAGGAACTGATTGATATTTCCTCATTAAGGACTGTCATGGCTTCCAGTGTGGTTTTCAAGGGAGATGCAGCTTGCATGCTTACTAACACTTGGGGAGTTGAGATAGAGAAATGAAAAGGAACAGATGGTGGTGGAATCAGCATTGGCATTGTAGGTGGTGGAGTCGATGTTGGCATCGTAGGTGGTGGAGTTGATGTAGAAGGAGGCGGAGTTGGCATGGGAGTTCAAAGAAAAGGTGGTGGATTCAGAATGGGAGGTGGGAGAGAGGTTGGTGGAGTTGGAATGTGAGGTGGTGGAGTTGCATCTAAACTCTCTCTTGCAGTCTTACCCCTTGATATGCTCTGGGCAGCGCCGTCATCTTGAGTTTTTGGCCTTTGTTCAGTGCTAGATTCCACTCTTGAGATAGGCACATTTAGTGCGGGGTTTGTGAATTGGGATGGAGTTGGAGAAAGGACCACTTGAGGATGGATGGGAGTTTATATTCCCATGTCAAGTGTATTCTACCCCTAGTCGTAAAAACCCTCTAGGCCTTCAAAATCAGACATGAGGAACTCATCCAAGCCTTGGGTATCCAACGGATTGTCACACTCTTTAGGAGCCTCTACCTGCTTCCTTCTTATCTCATTTTGCCTCAGAGAGGCTTCTTGAGATCTTGTCCTTTTTACCAAGGGTACATCTTCTAGTTCTAGCTCCTCTTGTAAGGTTTCTAATTGTGAAGAGGGAGAAGCTCTCTTTCTTTTATAAGTCCTCTTCCCTTCTCCAGTGGTAGCAGAAGACAGGTTGGATGTGGAGGGTACTTCCCCTTGGGTAGCCTGTGATGATCCAATAGGAGGATCTATCTGCCCTTTCATCTTAGTTTTTGGGGCCTTCTACCTAGGATTAGAACCATATTCTATTGCATGTTCATGCCCATACACTGTTTATGGCTTCTAAGGTGGGGCCTTCTTGTATTGGGGCACTATGGACCTTTCTCCACATTTCTTATCTACCTTCTTGGGTGGATCCATTAGTGTCTTCATGGGAATAGGATCCATTTGATAAGGCTTGTTGATTTATGCCTCAGTCATTCTGACCACATGCCTTGCTCTGAATTCAATGATGTCATTCCCCTCCTTATCTACCTCTGCATTCAAGATAGGTCTATTGTATATTTTATCAAGAGTATAAATTGACTCCAACACATTATTTGAATCCTTTTCACAAACCTTGGGGGAAATATTGATCTCTAAGGTCATTTGTGCTAGTGTGAGGGACATCTTATAGTAGTCCCTGATCCTCACCTTGTGGTCATCCACACAATTCATCCAATTATCTTCAACATATGGTTCATGGATGTATAAATTTCCAATGATATGGCTGCATGTGCCTATGGGGTCAAATCGGGCCCGAATGTTATTATATAGTTAGAGTGGGCACTCATCCCACTCAAAGGCTAATGACTTACAGATCTTCATGTTCTAGAGAGTGTAGGGGCCTAGGGAAATGGGGAAATCCCAGCAATGCTTCTTCTTATGCTTGATGTGTCTGTACGCATCTGCAAGTTGCCTAGCCATTTCTACGATGATTACCCAATCAGATGGGTACCTGGGTAGCTTCTTAGGGTGTGGGGTAGATCCCACCACTTGGACGTACATGAAAGTTCTGAACTGTATGTAGTGTGCCCCTATGGCCCTTATTTTGGCATCATCTTCTTCCGATAACCTCTTCGCATAGCCACCCTCTATGGATCTAATGAATGCAAAGATAAGGGCATCGTTCACTATTCTATAGTCCTGGCTATTTTCAAGCATATATGTTCTTCTTACCAGTTGTGGATAGACAACATGAGGCCATGCATTTGGTTCATTAAAATTTCCCCAATTTGTGAGCCTCTAATAGTCTTCTCGTACGGCTAACAAGTACACTATGTATGTCGTCATATAAAACTTTAGGTTGTTTTTCACCGCGGTCAGTTGTTCATCCAATTTATCACTTAGGATGGTGGCCCAATCAAATTTTTCCTTGCCGTTCCTGATCTTCTCTATCAACAAGATCATCCAATTCTCAAGATGGATGGACTGAGGTAGTCCATACACTCATCTTATCAGTGTAACTGTTGCCTGGATGTCATCTCTCAAGTATCCCCTTTTGAGATCTATTTTGTCCAGTTTGTTCTTTGTGAGAGGTTGTTGGAGGTATTCCTAATTTTATATCTCATAGGTATCTTCAATCTTGTTCCTAAACCATCTCAACCCCTTTTCTATATACAAGTCAGAAAATATGTCCACGCCCTTCTAGAGACAGAAGACCTCTTCTATGTTGTCCGGACTCAGGTCAAGGACTACCTATCCTTCAAAATTCTTGACCATATTTTTTCTGGTATGTAGTGGTTGGCCAATGTCATAATGAGCTCAGAGAACATGACTGCTACTGGGTGTGCTACTGCATTGACTAAGCCTGATAAAACCAGGGAGGTGCAGTCTTTAGTCCTTCATACTAGTTGAGAAAGCATTACTAGGAATTGATACCAGTCCACAATCTCGATGTCTGTATTGGTGATCTCTATATGCTTATTTATGATTGTCGAAGGGGGATGACTCCCCTTCAATAGGTAATTCATTGGTGATGTTGTCCACTTCTCAGGAATTTCTGTGAGGAAACATGCAAGTATCAGTATCTTTATTGAAAGGAAACTACTAAAGCGGGAAAGAAAACAAAACAAACTAAGAAAACCAAAAGCATAGGGCTCTTAAGAAGCCAAAAATAAAATTTTGGCTCTTTCAGACTTTTCATGCTTTCGGACGCTGAAGACAAGGTCGAGGTGCGAAAGGCCAAAATCACAAAGAATGAGGTTGTGGCGAAGCAAGCATTTTCAAACTTGCAAAGTGAAAAAAATTTACAGAAAATTGGGGTGTGAAAACCTGAAATCTCAAAAAGATTCAGAGGTTGATGAAATGCTTTCGGCCTTTTGGTGTGCGAAAGTCTGAAGAAGGTTTTGTAGTCTGAAATTCCAAAACCTCCAGGAAAGGAGACCTTGCCTTCAGATGCTTTGGTGTTTCCAGGGTTTCTGAGGTTTTGGAGGTCCAAAATGCGGACAATGTCGAAAGAGTGAACTGCACTTGGGTTGAAAATTGCTTAAGGAGGGGTTGTTTTTGGCCTTTTGGAGGCTGAAAACTTGTGACTAGGTCGTGACGCAAACAAAACCCTAACCTAGAAAAACATGAAGAAAAATGAAAAATGAGGAAGGAGCATGACCTAACTAGGCCAAAGACCAAACCTAAACAGACCTAAAAAAAAACATGAGCCAAAAAGAAGAGAATACGTCAAAGACAAGGCCCTACCTGTAAGGTGCGAGGAGAGGGAGAAAAAAACAAGTCGTTGAGCGCGAGGAGAGATAACTAGAAATAAAAAGTGAGGAAGGAAAATGGAGTGCACAAGGAGGAAAGAAGACACAGATGAGAGAGAAAGAACAAGTGAGAAGAAAAAGTGACTTGGCCACTTAAATAGCTCGTGGGTGACGTCACTTGACTTTAGCATTTTGGAGGCCAAGATAGGTGG
Organism: Thuja plicata; assembly: GCA_018584345.1. Classification (NCBI taxonomy): domain Eukaryota; kingdom Viridiplantae; phylum Streptophyta; class Pinopsida; order Cupressales; family Cupressaceae; genus Thuja; species Thuja plicata. Next base: position 63,626 of record MU226601.1, read on the forward strand.
CCTCCTCTCCTTTTGGTGTTTCAGAGGCTAAAACACCAAAAGGGTCAAGCTTGACCCTTTGGCCTTTTTGGTGTTTCAGAGGGCCTGAGGTCCTCTGAAAGTGTGAAAGGGCCGAAAAGCACCTTTTCTCTCACAACAGGCTCCTCCAAAACCTAGTTCAAGGAACAGGAAGAGGGGCAGACCCAAAATCCAAAAACAAGGGGGGGGGCCATGGTCAGAGGACTAAAATGGGATGTGTGTTGTGGACCCACAACACTCCTGATGTCGAGGTAATCAAATTATGGGCACCAAAGGAAACATGATCTTTCATCGGTGAGACTCTTGGCGACAAAAGATAAACAAAGGTCCAGCGTTAAATTCTTCAACTTCCCCAGAAACCTTTTACTTGTAGTGGTGTCATTACTATGGTATGCTTTGGGTCAATTTTACCAGTCAATTAGATGCTCATTATGGTTGTAGTTATAATTATAGAGGCTACATTCCTGTTGATTATGTATTTGTCTTGACCCTATTCTCATGCCATCAGTTGAATCCTACCGTTTATTTGTAGGGGTCAATTTTCTTTTGCTAATGGGTCATTCAGCTTGACCCAATTTTTTCACTTCTGGTTTAATGCTTCCCAAGATCGGATATGATATGATTTTTTTTCTTCATTCTATAACTCAACCTAAGTTGAGGGTTTTAACTGCATTCGTAGTCAGATTTATGCTTGAACTCTATAAAGGCAAAGTTTGTAAATTCTTTCTGAATCTCTTTTTCTAGATCTTTTACAGAGTTATCTTTTGTAATCCCATTTTTCCTTATTCAATAAAAATTATTTTTTTTTACATATTCTTGACCCAAATAAGCTTGTGTAGATATTTTGCCTCATTATTAGGATTTATTTCATCATCTGCAATACGATATGAGTATGTTAATTTAGGTTGATCAATCTTATTTGGTGAATACTTATATTCCTTATAGGCTTGTATTATTCTTAACTTTGATATTGTTCTGAGGTTGATAAATATAGGAAATAGTGTTATTTTGTGGTCTTTATTGAAGTTAAGAGTATTTATTGGAAGGAGTAGATCAATATTCAATCCAGTGCATCACCCCTTTTCCCTTTCGTGCATATCATTTTCCCCTTTTTCCTCAAGAGTCAATAGTTTAGGTGCATCATAATTGTAAAGGAAGTTGGCCTTCTCTAGAGACTCGACCTCATATCAAGTACCACACTTGGAGGTTGTTTCCATGTTTCATGAATTCTCTTAGGTCACTAACCACCACCTAAGTCTGGGTGCAAAATTTTGTGACAACAGGTTGTTCTTTAAAACCCAGGAGGCTTGCAAAATAAAAGATGTTGTAAATATTGTACTATGTTCAATAGGTGAGGAAATAGACTGTATTATTTGTAGATTTAAATTTTTGAGAACAAGACCCTATGGCCTATCGGCCAGGGGTGCATACTATATCATTGATTTTCTAGGGCATTCTCTCTCACCTTGGCATGTTTTCTCTTAATAAATTATGGGGACTGTGCATTCAGTATCTTTTCCATTTTATTAATCACTATTTCATGTGTTAAAATGTCATAGGTTTGATCTAGTAGATTTATGGTTTCTACAACTTGCTCCTCGGGAAGAAGATGTTTAGGAAGTGAGGTCTTTTCTTTCAACCCTTATAATAATTGTTTATGTCGGCTTATAAATAGGGTCTTATACCTTGTCCCTTGTTGAAGAGACTTGTGCTTTCTTTAGGAGTGGTGTGCCTTAATTTGGATTCTTGCAGATCCTTCCCATGACAAAATATGAATGTGTGAGCCCTATGTCTGACGACTTTGGATTCTCGTTCTCATACCAACAATGAAGGGAATGTGGTGCACTATATCATAAAAAGATGAAGGTATGAACCTCTGACCAGAAATGGATCAAATCTGCAAATACCAATTGACAAATTCTTTTCCCGTCCAACAAATCTTTGATTTGGCACTCCCCTCCCCTTAGCTTAGGTTTTTTGTTAAAGGTTGTTCCCTTCCTTTTCCTAAACATCAACCATAAAGAGTCGGCTTCCAACATCCTGAAGATTGTGTTGCAGGGTGCACCTCGTCCCAATCCTGCAACACTTTTGAACTACCCATCATTTAGGCAATAGCCTAGCCGAGGGATCAACACCTTCCTCCTAAAACATTTTTCCCCCAACTACAAAATACCTCTAAATAAAATTGTTTCTATAAATGGTCTTGTAAAAACTCAAAATTTTAATATCTCATGATCTAGGAGGTGTTTTAATCTACAAAATAGAAACATTTGACATAGTAGATCCAATATTATCCTCAAAACATATTTTCATTTATCTTCATATTTTTATAAATTAATCATTTTCATAAATCTTGAAAAGTTTCATGATTTCTTTTGAAGGCCCTGTTGAAACATTGGAGAATATTCTTCAAAATGGTGAGAGACATAACATTTGAAAATGATTGGGAATATCCTTGAATAGGAGGTACTCAACTTGAGTATTTTGAGACAAGTTTAAAAGAAACTTAGTTTAAAAATGACACTAACAAGTAGTACAAGCTTGTAGTTCATACAACCAAGGTTCAAGTCCCCACAGGTTCGCTCTCTGTTGTGGTTCTCAATGAAGATATGTTGACATTGATCCTTCATGAAATAATAGGGCTTCTTGCCTATAGAGCTTAAAGCCAATGTTCATTTTTTTAAAATGTAAACTAATTATATTTCAAAATGCCCTCTCGCACCTCTGTATCTTTTCCCTATCCAACGGTCATCTCTAGCCCATGTTCTTTTGGGTATTCTTCTTCTCAAGATCTTCTTGGTGTGGAATTTTCACTATTGGGTGGTATTTCTTTTGTGATCCCTTCTACCCATGTGTATGCATGTAGTGTCCTGGGTGTAGGAGACTCTTTTCCACCCTCTGCTCCTACTAGTGGGTTGGGGAGGGTGAGTAATGATTTGGTTGTTCCTTCTCCTAATGGTGGCAGGGTCTCTGGTGGTGCTATGTGTTTTTGGAATACTTCATAGAGACTTGGTATTATGGTGCCCCCAAAGCCTCTTGTTGATGGATGTTGTTTTTATTGTGTTGCAAATTTTTTTGTTTATATCCCTTCAAAGGAAAAATCTCGACCCATGTGTTGTGCCAAGACATCTGGCCCTGTGGTGGTATGTGCCCTAGAAGTGGTGGATAATGTGGAATTTTATCAGCATTGCAGGTAGGTTTGTAGATTCACTAGCTTATGGCCCTCTCTTCTTGATCTACAATGCTAGGTGTATGATTCATGGAGACCTTTAGTCTTGAGTAACATCAAGATTTTCCCCTATGCTAAGGGGTTTTTTATTGCTGCTTTTAATTCTCTTGATGAACGTGACTTGAAGTTGAACAAGTTGTGGGTGTGGGAGATTCACTCTCTCTCTTTCTCTCAACCAAAACTTGTACAACCTCCTTTAAGACTCTTACTGAACCACTTAGTGTGAAACTAGTGTGGGGTTCGTCTCCCCAATATCCCCCTACATTTTTGGGAAAACTCTTTCTATGAGGCCATTGGAAATTCTATTGGTAATTTTTTAAAGGTGGATAAGTCTATAGCTCCAGTGAGCCTCTCTACCTTTCCTCGCATTGTGGTTGACATAGACATCTCCACTCCCCTCCCTAGAGAGGTGGTTCTTATGGTAGGGGACAGACCATGGGCTCAGCCACTTGATTATGAGGGCTTAACCTTTCAATGCCAGTGGTGCTTCTCCACTGTTCATTTGGCTAAAAAATATTCTCTTTCATGTTGAAGAGGTGTTTCCACTTGGTGGAGGGATTAAAATGATGATCATTTGACTATCCATTCATTTGTCTCTTCCTCTGATGACTCTTCATAGGCTTATGATGACTCCCCACAAGTAAATACTTTTATTGAGTTGGCCTCCTCTGACCCAGTGGATCCAATCCCACCTCTTTTTGTTGATGTAGTCCCCTCTAACTATGTGGACCCTTCTCTAGTTGTTTTTGCTCATGGTTCGCGTCAACCCTTAGTTGTTGAGATACAACATTGTCAGCACTATGTTCCCGTTGTTGATTCTCTCTTGAAGAGGGCTCTTCTAATTTCCCCTTATGGTAGGGACCCTACTAAAATTATTGCCTTGATGGTTGTTTGTAGGTGAATAAAAAATCACTTAGTAGACTCTCACTCTCCTCCCTAGGTGGTGGGTGATTTGTCTACCCATTCTTGATGTGGATTAGAAGTTGTGCTTCTAGTTTTTTGTTAATGGTCTTTCTTGACCTTGTTGTAAATAGTTTTTTTGGAAAACCCTTGCATTGTGGTGGTGTAAGGGTCATTCCGCTTGCTAGATTTCTTTAATAATAATAAAAACAAGTAGTTCAAGCGAACACTTTCACAATGGCCTCTTCTTTAATTTTTCTATTCTTCCTATTCCACATGTTCTCTCTTTTGTTTCAATACAATAATGAGTAGGGTTATGAGTCCATCTATTATATCTTGCAAAGTGTTTTTTTTGGCCCCCATATATCTTATTAGGGCTACCTTGTTTATTTCCATGTTTGGAGTTGTCATATCCTCATATCTTCACTCGCTAATATCTCTAATTTTTCATTTTTCCATTTGTTCTCCTCCCCTTATTTCCTATTCTAAAGGGGGTGACTCTTTTGTGCTTTTTATTGCTTCATTTTCTATATAATCTCCAAACTCATCTAGAGGAGTGTCTCTAATGCTTCTTGCACCAAATATTCTTTATGATGAAGTTGTTAGTTGTTTATTTTTTATCTTTTTGTGCTCCCTTTAAATTGTGTAGATTTTTTTATGGATTCCTCAACTAGTAGCCTTCCTGACCTCTATAGAGTAGATGTGCTAAATTCCTCTAGCTATTTCTTAGGTATACCCTATTTCTCATGTAGTTTTTCACAGTTTGTGTCCATATGCTCTTCAAACTTCTTCTTTGCTATATTATCCACATATTCCTTGTATGTGGTATTTATACTTGGGGATCTTTAGAGAAACTAAGTAGTGTTGATGAATATGAGTCAATCTCTACATTTGTGACTTTGTTTGGTATTTTTTGAATCAAACATGTCCTTGGTTCAATTGACTCCATAAAAGTATAGTCATTGTCTATTAGGAAAACTACATCCTTTAGATACCTTTGAACTACACCATGGGAGATGTGTTCTTTGTCTTTCATCGTTTGTTAAAGAGATTTAAATATGTAGATGTGTAGGAGGTGGCATATTTGATAATTCTAGATATAATCCTATATTTGTGTGGCTACCAACTAAGTGGTATCCCAAAAATTTCTAGCAAATGTTGATAGTTCATTCATGATATAGAAAGAAATAAAATGATCAAGCTCCCACACCTAAATTGATAGTGGGACTATTTTGTTTGCTCAATGTTCTCTAGCAATTCTTACCATGAGAACTCCCAAAGGTCAATATATTTTCCTTTGAACACTATTTGATAGGCCATGTGAATGGAGGTTGTTGTAGCAAATTATTTTTATTGGTGTAGAAAAATTTGTAGGTTATGCCCATGCTAGCATATTTGACTGTAGGGTTTATGATTTTTGGTACATTCAAGCTTTAGCCATTGTTGTTTCTCTTATTAGCTAGGTGACCGTTGAATTTTTAGTTACCTTTTTAGGTGGAACTTCCTATTGTGAATATCGGTCAATCACTTCTTGGATAGCTACCTTTATGATTTTGTAGGGCTGATCCAAGTAAAAGTACTCATCATGGATTCGGTTGAGAACTATCTAGACCCGTCCATCCTTCTTTGTGAAGTCTAAGAACTTCATCCACATGTCTATCTTATTGTCTTGGATGCAGTTGTATTATCCAAGGTAATTTTGTGCCCCTAATTGGAACCGAATTAACAATAGAAATTAAAACTTTGTATGATCAATGTCTATTACTTGGGTATGTGTATACTATTAGATATTATCAATGTACATCATGCCATACAACAATTTGAAAAAGGCACCATATAGATTGGTCTCCATTTCCCTATATTGTAATTTATTTTAGTTAGATTGGGGCTTATGTAAGGACTGTGACCTCGACAATAGGTGCCATATCAAAAAAATACAAAAGACAAGGGAGTTGGTCTAGTCAAGGTCGGATCCACATATCGAAAAAAACAAGAATTTTCATTAAATTTAAATGAAAAAGGTATATGGTTCGACCAACTTGTCGAACAAAATACATATGTCTACAATGTGGAAGGGTGTCAACCACACTATTTAATGCACAAACAAAATATCAACATAAGATTGAAGTATCAAGAAAAAAAAAAACATCAACTAACATGTCTATCCATAACAACTAAAAGCATAGCGACATAAATCTATGTTTAATCGACTGAGTCAACAATTCAAAATGTCACATAAGTCCTTTAAAATAGAAGACTCATAGTTTGATTCGTGACATCTTCGAATAGGAATCTATAGAATAGTGACACTCATTGTGCTACCGCTGAAAAAGTGTTTGAAAAAACTCTTTCATCACAACCACTTCAAAATTTAATCTCAATTTTAGACACTGCATATTGACCTTAGAATTCTTCCATGTACCCATTGTTTTCATTTTGGATCTATTTGATAAGTTGATATTGAATTTGGGTCTTCCTAGTTTATCCCAAGTTGTCGATATGAGGTTAATGTCTATACCTAAAGATACCATGACATGTTTCTCTTTGTGGTGATTTAGATGTGTATTTATCATTAGAGGTCTATGCTTCGAATCCTGGCCTTTTGTTTGTTGTACTAGGGAAGCTAGCCTCTTCAATGTAAGCACTCCATCAAAAAAGCAACCATTTTCTTCAATGTTCTTGCTAGATAATGGATTATTTTGTGCTTTCCATTTCTTTATCATATTTTTTCCTTTGTGGAATGGAAGTATTCAAATGCATATTCTTCTATACTTGATTCTTCACTAAGCTTGTTATTTATGTTCTTCTTTTTCTTTGTAGTGTCAGTCATTTATTTTTCTGACAATTTATCTCCTATTCATATTATTCTCCAAAATTGTCCTCATCAGTGAATGTGTCTAAGGACCAGTTATCAAATATTTGGCATTCTTTAGTGTATGATAAAGGTATTCTCCTGATAACCCTAGTTCCTTTATTTGACCCTTGAAGCTCATCACGTTTAGATTGGGTAGGAAATTCTAAAAACTATTGTTCTGCTTTTTCATAATTTTATAGATCATAGTTTTCGTTACCACTGAATTTACAACTCTTCCTTTTTTCTAACTAATATTTTGTGTTGTAGTGACCAGTTTATCATATTTTTAACAAGTTGTTTCATCTCTTATGAAATTTCCCATTTGTCCTCAATCTCCTCTATATTTGAATTTTTTAAGCTCCAGGATTGTCTACACAAATCAGCATAAACAGTAAGTTTAAGCTCTAAGATTGTCTTCACAAATAAAAATTAAAGCTTTACCCATCAAGTGCAAGGGAAAGAAAGTTTAAGCTCCAAGATTTCCTTCACAAATCAAAATAAAGCTTTACCCATCAAGTGCAGAGGAAGGAAAGTTTAAGCTCCAAGGTTGTCTTCGCAAATCAAAATAAAGGTTTACCCATTATGTGCAGGAGAAAGTTTAAGCTCCAAGATTGTCTTTGCAAATAAAAATAAATATTTACCCATCAAGTGCAAGGGAAAGAAATTTTAAGCTCCAAGATTGTCTTGGAAAATCAAAATAAAGCTTTACCCATCAAGTGCAGGGGAAAGAAAGTTTAAGCTCCAAGATTGTCTTCGCAAATTAAAATAAAGCTTTACCCATCAAGTGCAGGGGAAAGAAAGTTTAAGCTCTAAGATTGTCTTGGAAAATCAAAATAAAGCCTTACCCATCAAGTGCAGGGGGAAAGAAAGTTTAAGCTCCAAGATTGTCTTCACAAATCAAAATAAAGCTTTACCCATCAAATACAGGGGAATGTTTAAGCTCCAAGATTGTCTTGGCAAATCAAAATAAAGCTTTACCCATCAAGTGCAGGGGAAAGATGTTCAAAATTTATGAAATTATCTTTAAAATACTCTGAAAAAGAACTATAGAGAGCTAGAGACCTTCAAATTGGCTACCAAAATTCAAGTCCTAAAACATGTAGCTTATAAAAAAGAAGCCAAAAAAATTCCTCCAATCTGGCAGCTGAATTATTTTTTCTTCTTCCTCGAACACAAATCTCTTCCAGACGTAGAGATCTTCTAGAGGGATATTTTATAATGTATTGGAAATTCTATTATTCCTCCATGGTGGTATTCTTGTGTCATGTCTATATAGGGGTCATTCTGCAACCCCCTTGACATAGGTCATGTTTCGGTCTACTTCTCTATCATATTCTAGGCTAGTGAACATCTAGGGTCTGAATGATTGTTCACATTTCTTCAGTACAATGCTTCGGGTCATATTTTCTTCTATTTCAAATATGACCCAAAGTGAATTTGTACAAACCCTATCTTTCAATTTCCTTCTTCTAAGTTATCTCCTACTTTTTCTTCCAAATGGAGGGGGATACCTTCAAAAGATGCTAAGATGAGAGATGAGATCAATGCAGGGATTCAAGCAACATTAACCTCTCTCACTATTCCTAAAAAGGGAAGGAGGAAAGCTACACTCAGTCCCCCTACTACCAGGGCTGCCAAAGTTAAAAGATGCCTCTAGTCTGAGTATTCTAGAGGATTTTCTTCTGCAATTGCTCATGAAAGGAGGAGAGTTGAGTCTTCCCCTCTGGAACCATGAGAATCCTTTCATGAAATTTTAGGGGATTAAATGCCCCTAACAAGAAGTGGCTCATTAGGAGCCAATTGTATAACTCTAAATTTGATCTTGCTCTTCTTCAAGAAACCAAATTGTCTATTGATTCTGCACCTAAATTGTTTAAATCTTGGAATGTGGGGGACTTATGGGCTGCCCCCGTTAATGGTGAATCTAGAGGTCTTGTGGTTCTTTGGGATCCAATTAAAGTATATGTTGAAACAATAGTGTTTGGGAAATATTGGATGCTTTCATTAGTTAAGAGTTGTTCCATGAAATTGTCCTTTTGGCTATTTAACATTTATGGTCCTTCTTCTACTACAGACAAAAGTAAGATCTAGACCCTCATAGATGACTTGTTAAAGGCTCTTCAGGGGGAATTGGTCATTTTTGGTGGATATTTTAATGTTGTTTTAAATCATGATGAAAAAAGTGGAGGGATTCTTCCTTCTCCTAAGGTCATGCTAGAGTTTAATCAATTCATACATGATAATAATTTATTAGACGTCTCTCCTAAGGTGAGTAAATTCACATGGATGAACCACCATGTTGATTTCTGCAATATTGCAGAATGGTTGGATCACTTTCTTCTTTCTGATCTATGGCTTCAAACTGAAATAGATTATCATTCTCTTATCTTACTTATTTCTAGTTCAGACCATTTTTCGATTTCACTTCAGCTATCTGATTCCTCTTCTCCCTGGAAAGGTACCTTTAAGGTTTAACCAATGCAGTTTCATGATAAGTATTTCATCCCTTTATTAAAACACTGGTGGCAAAATTCTCCTTATATGAAGGGTACTCAATTATTTAGATTGGCCAAGAAATTGCAGCTTCTCAAACTGAAAATTAAAGAATGGAACATCACTTCCTTTAAAAATATCTTCCAAGAGAAAACAAGATTGCAAATAGAATTATCAATGGTCAATGATTACGTTATTCAAAATGGGATGGATGCTCAGTCTTATGTTTGAGAGAAAGAACTTTGAAGTGTCTTAGAGGAAGTGCTTCTTCGACAAGGTCAAATTTAATGGAAACAAAAGTTTCGTGAAACTTGGCTTGCAGATGGTGATAGGAACACAAAGTTCTTTCATGCATCAACTAAGTTAAGGTGATTTAGTAATAAAATCATTCAAATTGATTCTTATAAAGGCTTATTAGAGGATGAGGAAGATATAGCTGGTGAAGGTGTATCATTTTTCTCACTTATTGTCTAAAGAACAGGTTCATCCTTCTCCTTCCCTGTTAGACACCATCCCTAACTATTTTTTTGAGAGATAATTCTATGCTTATGGCTCTCTTCTCTCTACAAGAACTCAGAGATATAGTTTTCTCGATGTCCCCAGATAAAGCCTCAGGTCCATATGGGTTGACCATGATTTTCTTCCAAAAATGCTAGGACTTTATGGGTAATGATTTATTACTTGCATTAGAGAAGCCAAAATCCATAAGACTATGTTAAAAGAGCTTCATCATACTTGGATTTCTCTTATCCCTAAGAAATAAAATCTTGAGACTTTTGCCAAATTTTTCCCTATTTCTCTCTGCAATTATTTATATAAAATCTTTACTAAAGCTATTACTATACGGTTATCCAAAATTCTTCCTAAAATTATATCATATGAACAAGGGAGTTTTGTTCCTAGTAGGGAAACCTCGGAGGGTTTCATTTTGTCCCATGAAATATTGCACTCCATCCATCTTCAAAATCAATCTTCTATGGTCCTTAATCTAGGTATGATAAAAGGATACGATCCAGTTGACTGGGACTTTCTTTTGTTGGTTCTTACCAAATTGGGTTTCCACAGAAACTGGGTAAAATGGATTCGGGCTTGTATATCTTCTCATTCATTCTCGGTCTTCATTAATGGATGCCCTAGGGGATTTTTCTCATCCTTGAGAGGAATTAGACAGGGGGACCCACTTTCTCCCTTTCTATTTGTGTTAATGGGTGAGGGCCTTAGTAGGTCAATATGTCATGCCCTACAAGTGGGTATATGGAAAGGCATCCCTTTGAATAATGGGGAAGAATCCTACGCACACAATGTTTTTGTAGATGATACCTTTCTAATTGGTGAAGCTTCCATTATGGAAGCTCGAGTTATTAAACAATTCATTGAAGAGTATTCTATGGCCTCTCGACAGTTAGTCAATCCAACTAAATCAAAAAAAATCTTCTTAAATGTTACCCCATTAGTACAACAATGTCTTCTTAATTTCTGGGGCTTTTCTTTGGGGGATTTTCCTTGCTAGTATCTTGGAGTCCCTTATTTTTCTCTGGATTAGAAAAACATCATTTCTAGGATAAGATAATTTCTGCAATTTCTCAACGGAATCTCTCCTGGAAGCATAAATGGTTGACCCTGTCTAGAAAGTTACTCATGGTTAAATAAATTTTCAATGTCATTCCCATTTATATAATGTCATTGTTAAACATGCCAAAACACTCAGTAGAGGAACTTCAGTCCATCTTGAGAAACTTCTTATGGGCAGATAATGTATCTGATAAATATAAGTTGCCCCTCCTTGCCTGGAGTAAATTTTGTTCTCCTAAAGATTGTCAAGGTGTAGGTATCAGAGATTTGTCTTTACAAAATAAGGCATTGGGTGCTAAATTTCTTTGGAAGTTGTACCAAAATATGAATTCCAAATGGACCAGACTTATGAGACTAAAATATCTTGACTCAGATGACAGGGAAAGGATCTTTACAACGTCAATTTTACCTCGGGGTTCTATCATGTGGAATTTTATGGTCTCTTGTCGGGATCTAATCTTGCCTTCCCTTTCTTGGCTAATTCATGATGATTCAAAAGCATGGTTTTGGGAAGATTCATGGAATGGTCACACTCCCTTGGCCCGCATCCGGGATTGGCACCCTTTGCAAAATCACCTTGAGAAAATATGGGGCGACCGTGTTTCTCATTACTTTGTTATTTTTGATGGCATTGCAGTTTGGAAAGATCTTTCTAGACTAAGTGGTTTTTCTCATTTGACAGAAGAACTTCATACTCTTCTCACCTCCAGGGGTATCCTCTTTTCTCCCCTTGAAGATGAACTCATTTGGCTAGGTTCTCCCTCTAGGCAATATACGTTCAAGGATGGTTATAACTCGCATTACCCTCGTCAATCATCAAATTGTTGGCCTATAAATCTATTATGGGGCCCTTATTTCCTTCCCAAGGCATGTGCCTTTGCTTGGCTATCCATTCAAGATAGGGTCCTCACTATTGCCAGGCTTGATAGGTTAGGAATTATTGTTGTCTTTCCTTGTACTTTGTGTGGATTTTTTATGGAAACCTCTGATCACTTATTCCTTCATTGTCCATTTGTTCTTGATTGCTGGTATTGGGTTATCCAATGTCTTGGATGGTCCATGAGAATTTTTCCTACCCTTTTTGATCACTTCAAAGCATGGCCTTCTTTTCATAAAGCTTCCACATTTGCATCCCTTTGGGAGGTCAGCCCCTCTCTAGTCATTTGGAATATCTGGCTTGAAAGGAATGAAAGAGTTTTTATAAACAAATCTAATTCTTGGGTAGTTGTGATTGGTAAAATTGAGAGGGTTATATCAGAAGTTATGATTTCCTATTATTTCAAATTGATTAATTCCAAAAAAACATTTTCTAAATGGGATTTCTTCATTCATGAAAATTGGCTTTTGTTGCAGACTCTTCTGCCTCATGGCTATCATTCTTCCAGCCCTTCTCCTTTGCGCTTAAATGTAACATGATCAGCTCCCCCACCTAGATTTGTTAAACTTAACTACGATGGTGCCTTTAGGGGAAATTTGGGCATTTTTGGTGCTGGGATTGTTTTAAGAGACTCGAAGGGCAGCATAATTAGAGCAGCTTGCAAGAAATTACCTCCATATTCTAATAATGTTGCAGAGTTTGAATCCCTTCTTGGTCTTTCTCTGGAAATCTCCATGAAGCTTTCTAATCTCATTATCAAGGGTGAATCAATGGTGATTCACAACATCATCTCCTCTAGAAAGACTTCCTCGTGGAAATTAAGATATAGGCTAGATTTGGTTCGTAGAAAACTGGAAACCCTTCAAAATTTTGAATTGACTTGTTTCTTTAGAGAAGCAAATATGGTTAGAGAGTTTTTGGAAAATAAGGCTATTGATGATCCCATTCCGTTTCAAGAGGTGGATGAGTGTTTTCTTTCACATTTGACTTAACTGTCTCGATTACGCGTCATTACTATTGCTGCTATATTTTTCTCTAGCTCTCATTTGCATGGTTCCACTTTCACTTTTCTTAGATTATGTTCATTCATGTATCCTGAGCTTGTATATTTTATATTTGAGTTTTACAATACAACTAATTGATCTTTCCAGTTGGTTGTGAAGGAGTATATGCAATTCTTTGGATTGGTTCGTACATGTTCTTCTTTTATGGACTTCAAAGGAATGTATTTACTCTTCTTCCTTCTATAGATAACATCTTTTCTAAGTTCCATCATGTTGGATTAGCTTCCTTCTCCTTCTCTTCTATCTCTCTTGGTGGTTCATACTATGGGATTTGGGGGTGTGATAATTTGTCTCTCCTAAATAACTGATGGTTAATCTTCAAGCATGGGTGGGGAATTTATGTCGTCGTTGTTGTAATTGGAATTATGTGTCATGGCCACTTCTGTATCCGGTAGTGTACGTTATCCTGGTTTGGTCTATCTTATAAGGTTTGTCTCACTACATTTTGTTTCTTTACGAACGATGATGTGGAGGTTTTCTTTTCTAGGTTCTTTCCTCCACGTGTCCTTGTTGAACCTGTGTAAAAAAAAACAATATATAAATAATAAAAATATTTTAGTGGCTATGACCACTTTTTCCAAAAAAAATATAATAATAATAATATTGTTTGAATCTCTACTTTTATTGTTGCTGTCCATTTTTCTCCTTGTTCCTTTGAGCAATCATTTCACAAATGCCCTTCTCTTGAGCAGTATGAACATCATATATTTTTTTTCCTTACTGGCTTTCTCTAAATTTCCTCGCTTTATTTTATTTAATTTTATTTTCTCAATGGTTGTACCTCAATGCGATAGGCCAGGGGTATTTCATCTAAATATGTTCAAATATTCTTTCATCAAAAACTGCTCAATGTCTGCTCTAATGTCTTTTTGTAATTCCAAGATGAACCATTATATCCTTTTCTTCTCCACTAATGGATCCTCTTATATGTGGGACACTTCTTTAAACCTCCTATCATATTCTTCACTGATTTGCCTTTTCTCTATACTAACTCCCTCATTTTTCTTACACTCTCAAATGATACTTTCCTATTGTCAAATTTTTTTCTGAAAGTCCTTTTCTTCCTCCCAAGGGATGCTATAATGTATAATAGTTTAATTTTATCTTCCTAAATATATTTTCTCTACCATAACTATTCCAAAATGAATATATGCTACGCAGGCTTTGTAATGTCTTTTCCAAACATAGAATGTTTGATTGATGATTCAATTTTATGCTTGTCCTTCTCTTGCTTTGGTCTATGGAGAGGTTGAAACTTTTTTTCTCCTTTTTGATGTTCTTTATCACTGCAGGCTTATTTTCTCTACCCTTATCTCGTGTTAGTTTAGTCTCAAAATCTTATTTTCTCAAGATCTCTTCTCAATCTACTATGCCTTGATCTTGCAAACTGTTTTCTTCTTTCTGTGATTTCTTTTCAACTAATATTATTTTTTTTAATAGGGTATATGGGATGGGTCTTGGTTTAAGGGATGTGACTCTTTGCAACATCATTTCACTTTGGGTCATGTTTTCTTCTATGTCAATGACATCTCATTGCTTAGTGTTATAATTTTTTTTGTAAATTAAGGGTCGGGTCTTATGGAGGGGACTTCCTAAAAAATTTCAGTGGGTGATGTAGAGCTTTTGTAGTGTTATAATTTCTAATGCAGCTAAGCTTAAAAGTATAAGCTCCAAAATTGGGATCTAAATTTTTAGAAATAATTTTGCTAAGCTGGTGGAGCAGCCCCACCATTTTTTTATGCTCAAATATGTAACCCTACACTATTTTCCTGGAGAAGATTTCAAATGATCTTGTAAAAATTTATTTTCTTCTAAAAATAATTTGTATTTTTCTTCATGGGACCTCTTCTTCCTTGAAAATAGAAGCTTAAACTCTTTCGTGAAACCCCACCCTAAACATGAGAGTTGTTATCTTTTTCTATCCCTTCTCTGCTTAATATTCTCACACTTATATTAACTAATTCTTCTAAATAATATTCTTTAATAAATAGAATGTTCTCCAAAGTTTTTAAAATTTTAAGAGACCTATCATCCAAGTAAATGTAATTTTTGATAGATCTATCTTAATCAGTAGATTTTTAGAGATTCATTGGGGTTAGATCCCCAATGCTTCTACAATTCTCTACCAATACCTTCTTTCACTTCCCATATTCTTCTATGCCTTTTTTCAAATCTGTCAAAATTTTTCCTACTTTTTCCCAACATGAATTTAATTGTTTTGGAGTTTTGAATCCTCCTTTTCAATTTCTATCTCTCTCCATTTTTTATAGCACCCACTTTGACATGCTTAGCAGGACCCACATTGGTGCACTCAATTTGTCTCTTCCCTACATTTTCCAAAGTCCTATGGTATCGTTCTTCCCCCTTATCATTCTACCTCTATCTTTTTTCTTCATCATTTGAGCTTGTCATGTTACCTAGATTTGTCAACCCAATTTCCTCATTATTCCCTATTGAGTTCTTATTATCTCATTTTGTCATGGGTGTTTTTAGTTTGGTGTTAGATTACTCCTTTATCTTAGCCCATGGTAGTTATTTTGTAACTTCTTTTATAGGTCACATCCTTTTAGGAATTCCTTTTGAAGATTCCCCATTTCCATTCTCTATTCACCTTAATCTCTAGCCCCCTCTCACAAGGCTAAGGTTTATAAGAAAAAAATAATATCTTTCTCATTCTCCTATTTGAGTTATAAATTGTTAGAAAGAAAATAGGGGAACATATACGAAAGTAATAAGCCCCAATAGTTTCTATATATGTATTTATACCCCAGATTGAGTTATATGAGAGAAATAAGAAATTAGTATAGATTGTGCACAAACTAGTATGTATGTACACACACAAATATCTATATACATACATATACATGTGTGTGTGTGTGTGTATGTGTGTGTGTGTACATATACATGTGTGTGTGTGTGTGCGCGCGCGCGTCCAATTGATTTATCCTCCTTACAATTCCTTCTATTTGTTCCTTATTATTTTTTATCACATGTCTTCATGTTTACTTTCTTACTATCTCCATCTATATATTCTTTCCTTATACAAATATCTATTTAATGGAATGTTTCCTTTACATCCTACTACTATCATGGAGGTGTCTCTTGCACTAGGATCTCTTTAACCTATTTGTGGTAGTTTGAGGTAGGATCTTTGTACTTGTTCTGGCTCTGTTCAATCCCCTATTAACAATCATTTGCCTATTTATTGGTACTTGAAGATGGAGCTATGCATTGGTTATTCAATTGATTTGCAAGTATTCTTATCCTCTTAGAATTGCTCCAAGTTTACATTATGATACTCCTAGAAGGGCATGTCCTTGAGAATGTATTATAAAATTTTGTTGTTAATACTATAATTAGTTCATATTTTAATGAGATTTTTTTCTCTCGACAAGATTTTCCCTATGTAAAATTGTGTTATTATATAATTTTGGTTAAATGTTTTTCCTAGTAATTGAAAGGATTATTTTTTATTTGCATATAACTTTTCAAAAATGACACTAGGAAGTGTTTTCACGTGCTTGTTTCTTTTCATGGAACCCTTAAAATTTAACAAATAAAAATGTACAATACCAGCATAATTTAATATGGAGATCAACCCCATCTCTAACACCTATCCATCAACCCATAACTCAACATGCAATATTTTCATGCTTAAAAGCAGATCACATGCAACCATAAATCCATGCCCATACGATATTATTATAATTTAAAAAAATAGGATTATAAGTAACCTTTCTCAACCTACTACTACAACTTACATCTCAGAGAACTCAATATATAAGCTCAAGAAGTTCCAAACTGATGAACGACAACTGATTGTATGTTTGAAGTCATTTTTTTGATGATCAACCGAGTTACAAATGTGATGATAGACATTAATCAGTTAATGTATTGTCATTGATGTCAACTTGTTTTGATTATCATTATGGTAACAAACATCTATTATGGGTTAAAGATCTGGAACAAACAAAGTTTATGTGGTCGGTAACTGAAGAGTTATGTATACACCGAGTAACAGTAAATATAGTGTATACCGAGCACAGTGTTAACTGAGCTAGGGATCACCGACACATCACGGTATTGACCGAGCAATAAAAAGAAACTAAAGGCCAACTAAAATGATGAGCTGGAAAAATTGATGATTCTGAGGTAATTGATAAGGTTTTTTATGATGATCAAATGGCTATGAAAATTCAAGGATGATCAGACGAAGAAGATTGAAAAGTGTTTTTGACACAACTGTCGAGGAATGTTTAAGCGGCAAAATCAATGATGGAGATTTAGCGAAAAAATTCTAAAGGATGGAAATTAAATGAGTTATGATATCTATATAAGAGACAAGAGATTCATTATGAATCATACATGATGCATACACATGCAAAATTCATGCATGAATGATCAAACTGGTTGAAGACATAATCGAGCAATTCTACAGACAACTTCGAGCGACAGAGGAAAGAACATTTACTGAGAAGAACAGAGTATGAAGTATCAAAGGAACTGAAGTAAACAAATTGATCAAAGGTATTATTGTACTTAGCATAGATCTAAAAATCTATAAATAGAGTTATATTTGAATTAGATCATTACTGTATCAGTTTAACCATTGTTACAAATAAATCTCTTAACCGAGTAGGACTTGAAAGTCTTTATTATGACATTCAAATGAATGTTGAGTGTTTTCTTGTTGACCGCATAGTGAATTATTGGTCAAGGGAGAACTGTTAGTGATAAATCCTCTAACCAGGTCACATTTATTAGTGTGCATTATAACCTTTAACAGGATTGGCTCTTAACCGAGCTCACTTCATAAGAGTGAAATATTTTGGGTTACCGGTCCCATATGATTTTTTCTTTTAGCAGGGTTTCCACGTTAAAAATCTAAGTGTTAATGTGTATGATTGTTTTGGATTGTTATTTTACTTTACACATTACTTTATCTGCATTGATCGGTAATCACAATAATTATTTTTTTGCTACTCGGTAGATGATTTGGTAGATGAGTTGATGAGTTTGAAGAAAAGCTTGAGATCACAGTTTATATTTCACCTAGTTGATTTATATGTTTGAAATTGTTGTTATAATAATTTGGGATGTTAGGATAACTGGAGCTAACTAATTCACCCCCCCCNTTCCCCCCCCCCCCCCCCCCACCCTCTCTCAGTTATCTAACAATTGGTATCAGAGCATACAGTGCTTAGAAGGAAAGTTTTAAAGGACTTAAGATAAAGATCACAAGATGTATAAGAGAGATGCACCTAAGCTGAACAAGGAAAACTTCTCAACATGGAAGAGCTGAATGAGACTATACCTGTCAGGGATTGGAGATGATATAACGCTATACCTGGATACTGAATTCATCTTACCTACTGGACCTTTGACTATTAATAAAATGAGAGAGAAACATGAACACAATACTATGATGGTGGAACTTGCTTCTTCACTATCTGATGTTGACTTTGAGGATGTCAAGACATGTACATCATCCAAGTAGATGTGGGAAAATCTTACACTAGTCACTAGTACATTTAACCCCTAAAATTGACCAAACATTATGACCATGCACTACATTTGTTTTGCTTGGTCAGACTAGGGAAGGAAAGTTTTGATTTTTTTTTACTCCATTCCCGTGTTGGTCAGAATTACAACAACCAGAACATTTCATCATAAATGCGACAAACACGATCAATATAACTTAAAAAAAAGGTTTCATTTCAATTCATTGTGTTATGCAGCAAAGAAGAGCTGAATTAGGAGGGCACGAATGGAAGGCACACACACCTTGAAGTGATTGAACTGCCATCTATAAGTGATTTGTTTCAGATTTATGACATCATCTGTAAGTGATTTGTTTCAGATTTATGACACCGTCTGTAAGTGATTTGTTTCAGATTTATTGTGTTTATCCATTAAACTATTTATCCATTTGCAACAATATGGGTTACGAAGTGGTGTTAGTTTTCAATTTGAGTAACCTAATTAGGGTTTCAAACCCTTGTATAGTTTCTTTGTTTCGTATGAGATGAATAAATTGCATATCATGGATTTGGCGTGACAAACCTAGCAAATGAATCATGACAAACCTAGCATCTGCAAAGTTGATTTGGATTTTGGCTCACCTATTATTTGGTTGCAATGAATGTCAATCTTCGAGACTATGAGGCACTCGGTCAAACATTTCACTGCATTACCCATGCATCATTCAATTGCTAATCAGTACCAAAGTGTTGAGTTGGACAAGATTCCACACTCAGGATTTCCAGCCCAAGTGAAATCCTCTTACCTGTTCGCGTGAACTCCATGTTCCCAAATTTCTTCAAGCTCTTCTTTCTAAGTGTTGTGTTTGAGAAAATTGGCATTCTTTGGACTGGTTGCATTTCCATCAATTTCTACAATCATGGAACCTCACAAGACCCAAACCGACTGGAACCTTCTGATAAATCATGCGACTGTGTACAGATTTTTTTAAATGGCTAGCTTGTAACTGTGGTTACCCTCACACATTCACCATATTTTGATACTTGATATGTCAAATCTTCTCATTAATAGACAGATGGAGTATCATTGTGATAGAATCTGAGATTATGAGTTCATGAGTGTCTATTTTGAACTGCATCATGGTAGATGAACAACACTGAGACAATATCTTACCCACTCAACCACTCAATAACACAAATCCTCAATAAAAAAAATCTATTAACAATGCATAAATGTAACCTACATCTTATACTAAACCAAGAATTAAACGTTGTAGCTACAAATCTATAACATCATCACAACCTCAAATATGTGGTAAAACATGATTCTCTAGGACTTGTCAAGAAAGTTGGAAAACACAAAGTTATTGGTGAGTGGCATTTCTAACACAATTTGGAAAACATAAAAAAGATTAAGGGTAAATTCATATCCAATCCCAATACTAACCATACATCATCCATATTATATAATTTTCTCTCAAATAATAATCTTGAAGTGAATAAATTCTAACAATTAACCAATTGATTCCTTTATATGTTACCTTGTTGGCTCATAATCGTTTAGCCTTGATAATTTTTTGCTTGTGCACTCCTTCAGCGGAAAATTGACCCTCATAGGGACAATCAGAGTCCTTAAGAACTTGTCCCATAATTGAATCTTGTTTGATCCTAATGGAAATTTGATGTAAATAGGGACAAGTTGATCTCCCTATAAGATAGTTTCTATTCCTCAAGTATTTTATCAAGTAGAGAGTTGACTTGCATAGGGGGACATCAATGTCCTTGTAGCCTAGTACCTGTTTTGCAAACCTTAGACTCTGAGTGGGAGATCAACTCGTATAGGGACTTTGTGATTTTCTCAAGATTCCCTCGATTATTGCATCCTTTTTATCCTTGCTTATCACTGTCTCAAGTAATCACTCATGCAACATAAAAGAACGCATGAAGTTAATGATCTCGTAAGGATAGCAAGTTTAGAAGCTAACTTCAAACCCTTAACCGCTTCATTTTACCATTTAATTTGAATTCCATGACCTTGAAACAATCACCTAGATGACAGCAAATGAAGCTTCGAACCAAACATGAGAAATTTGAAGTCTAAGGATAAATCTAAAAATTTAAGTCTCAAGACTTGTCTGAAGACAAGCCAACTTAAGAGCACAAGATAGTCCCTCTGCTGCTACAAACTTAGAAGAATCACAATTTTGAAGTCGTGAAGTTTGAGAAATTTTTGGATGACACATGTCTAAAGACAATGTCTGAAGATATGGTCTGGAAATAGGGTGCAATCAGAATGTTCGGACATCAAAATCATGATTTTATTGACTCATTTGAACATCTAAATGCACATATCAAACCCCCTTAGTAATGGACAAACTCTAATTTTTTCGAAGGTCAGACCTGCAACATGTCCAAATCATTGTACCTCGAATCACAAGTTCATTCTTGTACCTAGTTTGCACTTTTTGGTTCCCTGTAACCATCTTCAGATCCAAGTTTCAGACCATATTCTTTCAATCTCTTACTTATAGAAACAAAATAATAGAAACCCGTATAGATATTGAAGTTAATCTCTTGGATAAAGGTTTAATCAATTGTATTAATCTTTTGGTGGCTTTGTATTCTAATGTAATTGGAAAGGGGATTCTTAGTCCAATTTTTCTATCCAATTTTCCTACATTACATTTTTTTGGTGAACTTGAGGTATGCTCGCATTACTTTCTGATTTTTGGTTGTATGCA
>MU226601.1:97579-136756 GCA_018584345.1 Thuja plicata
TGAAGTGGTTACGCCAGCCATATCCATGTTTATATTCAAATGATCATAAATATCCTTGGAAATGTAATGATGATGTCCTAAATGAATTATGATGATGTTATCTCTCTTGTTTCTAATTTGGGCATATTCGTCTCTTGTCTTTTCGTTGTATTGAAGACCTTAGGGTGGTAGGAAAGTTATTTGAATCTAGTTGGAAAAAGAAGGGGTAATAATGATGATGGAATGTGATTGGATAATGAATGAGCCAACTATATGATTTCCTTACGAGTCTCTTAAATTCACACTTAAGCTGACATTCATCCTCTTGGTAGCGGTACTTCAAATTGGCATTGATATACAATGAAAAAGAGAGGCTAATTATTTGGCTAGTGAAGATGAATTTGACTAAGTATAAATGTGGGAATTTATCCCTATAGGGGTCGAATTTCCCCACTTGGATGAATGGAAATAACAATGGATATTCCTTATGGAGTTCGAATTACAAACCTCTAAGAGAAATCTCTGTAATATAGAGAAATGGGTTACAAACCCATCAATAATATATATATATATATATATATATATAAACCAAAAATTAGTATTGGTCACTTTTTTGACGTTCGAATGTCAGTAGTTTCGACGAGAATGCTATGTGTTCGATGTCGATGTCGACGAACGTTGGTCGACAAAATGAGACACTGTGTTTGATGTTTCGACGAGACTGCTATGTGTTCGACGTTGATTTCGGCCAACTGTGGTCGAAAAAGTGACACACTATGTTTGATGTTTCGACGAGACTGCTATGTGTTCGACGTTAATTTTGACCACCTTTGGTCGCAATTTTGGTGAATGTTGGTCGCTTAGATAAAAGGTTTAATCTGCAATTCTTCCAGCTTCAAGCGATTTTTTTGGCGAAGATTCGGTTGATAATTCAACCACTAAGTAGGTCAATATGTCGACGATGGGTTTTCCTGTCGAATAAGCGACGAAAAAAGTTTGACAATAGTTTTGGTCGTCTGTTCGACCAATGGGTGTCAAAAATTTGACTATTCCTCGTCAAAAAATAGGGTAAAATTTACTAGTGAGTTTATGGAAGAGATGCAAATGTGCAAAGAGCTAAAACTAAAAGTGTCCGAGGAAAATTTGATGACATGAAAATGAAAGAAGGAGAAAACATAACATAGTACAGGAACCGAATCAAGGAGTTTGTGAATGCTATTCGTGGAGCAGGTGGAGTTATTGATGAAGACATTGTTGTAAGTAAGATTCTTAGAACTTTGTTGTCTATTTACTCTATTAGAGTCTCTACAATACATGAAATGAGAGCAGCACCTGGAAACAATATTACAGTTGATAGTCTATTCAGTAGATTGATTTCATTTGAGCTGAGCAATTTTGACAACAGTGTTGTTCCTACTGTTGAATCTGCATTTATTTCCTCTCTGAAAATTAGTAAATATGGTAACAAACACATAATAATAAATGACGATGACAGTGACAATGATGATAATGAACTTGATGAACTTGAAGCATTAATGGCTAGAAGATTGCACAAAGGTAAAGGAAGGTATAAAGGTAAACTACCTTTGATGTGCTTTAATTGTAAAGAAATTGGACACTTTGTTGCCAGATGTCATAACAGAAAAAGTGATGAAAGAAATGAAAGATCTAATGATAGAATGGATGATCGAAAATATATAAGCAACCTACAGTATGACAGAAGGAGTAACCGAGATTACAAAGACAAAGGCAAGAAGGCATGTTACATTGTTGAAGATAAAGATAAAGACACTGACACCGACACAGATGAAGACACAGAGACAATATTTGTAGCTTTGAAAGAAGATTCAGAAGAAGATGAAAGGTATGTTGAAACAACACTTATCTCTAAAGTTAGCAAGCATGACATTTTGGTTATTGATAGTGACTGCACACATCACATGACTGTAGATAAAGAAAATTTTGAATTTCTTGAGCATTATAATGGTGGATCTGTTAGAATGGGAAACGATACACCTTGTCAAGTGAAAAGAAAAGGGACTATATTGCTGAACAATAAGATCAAATGTGAGAATGCATATTGGGTGAAAGGACTTAATTATAATTTGTTGAGTGTTTCACAGTTGAATAACACAGGTCACCGAGTTGCATTTGAAAATAGAAAAGCTAGAATCTATGATGAAACAGGAAATTTGGTCGACGTTGGAGAACAATCAAAAGGTAATCTATTTTATCTTGACACTGTTGAAACTACTTGTTTGATGGCTAGGAATGAAGATGTATGGTTGTGGCATAAGAGGTTATATCATGTAAATGTTGACAACATGGTTAAGATCAGTAAGAAAATAAAAGTAAGAGGCTTACCAAGCTTATCTAAACCTGACCATGTCTTGTGCAAGAATTGTCAAATGGGAAAAATGTCAAAATCTAGTTTTAAGAGCAAAACTTTCTCTTCTAATGATATTTTGGAATTAGTTCATACAGACCTATGTGGACCAATGAGAACACGGAGTTATTATGGTGACAGATACTTTATTTTATTTTTTTATGACTACTCTAGAATGATGATTGTCATGTTCTTAAAAGAAAAATCTGAAGCATTTAAGATGTTAAAATGGTACAAAGCTAAAGTGGAAAAGAACTGAAATATTTAAGATCTAACAGAGGAGGATAATTTATTTTTGGTGATTTCACAAACTTTTGTAATGAGTATAGAATTAAGAGACAATTTCTACACCGAGAACACCACAACAGAATGGGATTGTTGAAAGGAGAAATAGATCAATTGTGGATTGTGCTAGAACACGGATGATTGAAAAGAATGTTGCACAAGTATAGTGGAGAGAAGTTGTTAGTACTGTTGTATACACTTTGAACCGAGTACAACTGAAGAAAGATACAAACAAGACACCTTATGAATTATGATATGGTTATACACCTAATATGAGTTACTTTAGAATATTTGGAAGTCAATGCTATATTCTGAAAGATGAAAGAAATGGAAAATTTGATTCAGAAAGTGATGAAAGAATATTTCTAGGATATTCTACTACAAGCAAAGCTTATAAATGTTTGAACAAGTCTTCTAACAAGATCATTGAAAGTGTAAATGTAAGAGTTGATGAATTTGCTGAGAAAAATGATGAGGAAAGCAAAAGAGAACCAAAAGACTACAGTAGATTTGTTTACATTGAAGAACCTGACACTTTGCCCGAGCAAGTACACTTTGCCCAAGCAAGTACCTAACGTTACCAAGCAACAGGGTAATGTTACCGAGCATCAGGGTAATGTTACCGAGAATCGGGATGCACCAACCGAGAATTAGGAAGATGTTGCAACTGGAGATCATGATCATATACCAACTGGAGAACACAATGAAGAACAAAGAATTGAACCTACACTTGCAAAATATGTAAGAAGACATCATCCACAGAATCAGATTATTGGAAATAAAAGAGCTGGCATGATGACACTAAGTAAGTTGAATAACAACACATGTTTGATTTGTGAATTTGAACCTAAAACTGTTAAAGATGCACTTGAAAATGAAGAATGGATTAATGCAATGAATGAAGAAATTGAGCAGATACAAAAAACAAAACATCGACATTAATACCGAGACCGAGTGATAAGAATGTCATTGATGCCAAATGGATATTCAGAAACAAATTGAATGAAAATGGAGATGTAACAAAAAATAAGGCAAGACTAGTATGCAAAGGGTATGCACAAGCATAATGTATTGACTATGGAGAAACTTTTGCACCATTTTCTAGACTTGAAGGAGTTAGAATATTATTTGCTTATGTTGCATACAAAGGATTCAAAGTTTATCAGATGGATGTTAAATCTGCATTTATGAATGGAATACTGGAAGAAGAGGTATACATTGAACAACCTGAAGGTTTTGTTGATCCTATTCAGAAAAGCATGGTATGTAAGTTACACAAAGCATTGTATGGACTAAAACAAGCACCGAGAGCATGGTATGAAAGACTACACTCCTATCTTATCAGTATTGGATTTGTTAGAACAAGTGATAACAGCAATTTGTATTTGAAAGGAGGAAATGACGATAAGACTCTTATTGCTGAAATTTTTGTTGATGATATTATATTTGGAGGAAATGATAACGTATGCAAATCATTCGCTGATGAAATGCAGAAAGAATTTGAAATGTCAATGTTTAGAGAGATCAAATTTTTTCTTGGCTTGCAAATTTTACAACAGGATGAAGGCATCTACAATACTCAATCCAAATACATCAAGGAAGTATTGAAGACATTCAAAATGGAAGATTCAAAACCAGTCGGAACACCTATGGTGACAGGATGCAAATTGACAAAGGAAGATAAGGCAACTGAGGTAAATCAAACATCGTACAGATCTATGATTGAGAAATTGATGTATGTTGTACACACTAGACCAGACATTGCACATGCAGTTGGAATCGTAGCAAGATTTTATGTTAATCCTAAAGAATCACATATGACTATTGTAAAGAGAATTTTTAGATACTTGAAGAACATTGTAGATTATGGATTATGGTACAAGAGAGAAGGCAAATTTGAATTGAAAGTTTACACAGATGTTGATTGGGCTGGGAACATTGATGATAGAAAGAGCACTACTGGTGGAGCATTCTTTGTGGGAGAAAGATTAGTTACTTGGATAAGTAAAAAGCAAGGATGCATATCTCAGTCAACTACAGAAGCATAATATGTTGTTGTTGCTGCAAACTGTTCAAACATTGCATGGATAAAACAAATTTTGAAAGGAATGAATGAAGAGATCACTGACCCAGTGGTAATTTATTGTGATAACACTAGTGCAATAAATATTTCAAAGAGCCTGGTGATGCATGCAAAAACAAAGCATATATCTATAAAATATCACTACTTGAGGGAACAAGTACAAGAAAAGAAAGTTACATTGGAATATGTACAATCAAAAGAACAACTAGCTGACATATTCACCAAACCCTTCCCAAAGGATACATTTGAGTACTTGAGGAATAGACTAGGGTTTCGTCCCTTGTCTATCGATCACTAAGTTGACTAGGAGGTTGCATCAACCTGCATGTAATCAAAATATCAATCATGTTGATGCAAAGCTGAACTGGACTGACAATGGCATATCAGTACGTTGCAAGGTACTTACACTACTGCACCGAAAACAAGAGATATTTTTTGGCTAATGAAGAGTTGTATATTTCTATTTGGCATTGTTGTCAAAGGGAGAGAATATTCAATGAAATATCTATCCACTGCAAAGGGAGAAAAGGAGAAAAGTGAAAGGGAGAGAAATGACATATCTATCTACAAAGAGAGAAGATTCAAGAACAGAAGAGTCAAATGTGCAAGGAGAGTCTGCATGGTGAGTTTTTAATGTTGAAACATATTATATATCCAAGCTAGGGAGAGCTACAACATTTTGCATATAGTTGTAGAAAATAAGTTTGGTATTTCATCGCATTTTCATATTGCATATTTCATAATGTGTTGTCATCAATGCCAAAGGGAGAGATTGATGAACTACAACTGATTGTATGTTTGAAGTCATTTTGTTGATAATCAACCGAGTTACAAATGTGATAATAGAGATTAATCAATTAATGTATTTTTATTGATGTAAACTTGTTTTGATTATCATTATGGTAACTAACATCTATTATGGGCTAAAAATCTGGAACAAACAAATTTTATGTGGTCGGTAAATGAAGAGTTGTGTATACACAGAGTAATAGTAAACACCGAGTAAATATAGTGTATACCAAGCACAGTGTTAACCGAGCTAGGGATCACTGACACATCACAGTATTGACCGAGCAATAAAAGGAAACAAAAGGCCGACTAAAATGATGAGCTAGCAAAATTGATGATTCCGAGGTAATTGATAAGGTTTGTTATGATGATCAAATGGCTATGAAAATTCAAGGATGATCGGACGAAGAAGATTGAAATGTGTTTTTGACACAACTGTCGAGGAAGGTTTAAGCAGCAAAATCAACGATGGAGTTTAAGCGGCAAAATCTAAAGGATAGAAATTAAATGAGTTATGGTGTTTATATAAGAGACAAGAGATTCGTTATGAATCATACATGATGCGTGCACATGCAAAATTCATGCATGACTGATCAAACTGGTTGAAGACATAACCGAGCAATTCTACAGACAACATCGAGCGACAGAGGAAAGAGCATTTACCGAGCAGAACAGAGTATGAAGAATCAAAGGTATTACTGTATTTAGCATATATCTAAAAATCGGCAAACAGAGTTGTATTTGATTCATATCATTATTGTATCAGTTTAATCATTGTTATAGATAAATCTCTTAACCGGGTAGGACTTGAAAGTCTTTATTATGAAATTCAAATGAATTTTAAGTGTTTTCTTGTTGACCCCATAGTGAATGATTGGTCAAGAGAGAACTATTAGTGATAAATCCTCTAACCAGGTCAGATTTAACAGTGTGCATTGTAACCTTTAACAGGGTTGGCTCTTAACCAAGCTCACTTCAGAAGAGTGAAATATTTTGGGTTACCGGTCCCAGGTGATTTTTTCCCTTAGCAGGGTTTCCACGTTAAAAGTCTGTGTTAATGTGTATGATTGTTTTGGATTGTTATTTTACTTTACTCATTACTTTATCTGCATTGATCGGTAATTACAGTAATTGTTTTACTACTACTCGGTAAATGATTTGGTAGATGAGTTGATGAGTTTGAAGATAAGTTTGAGATCACAGTTTATATTTCACCAAGTTAATTTATATGTTTGAAATTGTTGTTATATACATCTGGGAGAATTTGGGACTGTAGGATAACTAGAGCTAATTGATTCACCCCTGCCCCCCGCCCCCAGTTATCTAACACAAACTACCACCATAAGAATAACGTGGGCTCAAAAATGGTCCAAAATACTATGATAAAAAATTCTTATCTTTTGATTGTGTCATTTAGCCCAGACCAAGTTCTTTTGGAGAGACATTATTCTATCATCAATAAACAATTAAATTGCTACAGACCTTAGAATTTCAAGGTGAACACATTCAATCCCCACATCCCCTTAATTATATCTTGCTTATTCGTCTACATGTGAGCCCTAAATTATTTTCGTTCTCAGTGTTATAGACCACAATTACAACGTAAGAAAATATACAAACACATAGTGTGGCATCTCACCCTGGATAAACCACAGCTTAGAACCTTAAAATGTTATTACATAAGGGGTAAAACCCACCTTCCTAACAATATTACAATATCTATTCTAAGGGGTGCAAGACAACTTTTGCAAAAAAACATCGATTCACTTCCTAGTTCACTGTTTTCCATTAAGAGTGTCAAGTAGAAAGGGTGGAAAAAAGATCAAAGAGAAAGAGCTAGGGAGCAAAGGTAAAAGGTTAAGATATGTAAGATCGGATTAACTAAAGGAATGAGAAGGATTAGTAGATAAAAGGACATAGAGCATAGATTAGACGCATGTGAATAAGGCATTGTGTCTAAACTAGAGTTTGGAAGATGTATGAAAGGAAACATGAGGTGATAGAGTCCAACAAAACCATTATTAGGGTTACAAGATTATTTGTTTTTGTCCACATTCATTGACATATCAATATTATTGTTGTCATCAACACAATCTCTTAATAAATCATATATATCCGTAGATTACTTAAGCCTAGAAGAGTTATTAGTTTCATAATCTACTTTACCACTTTGAACCACTCCGCCTCAAGGAGTTCTCAAAATAAATACCGATGAGTCTTCCCGTGGGAATCCTGGTCATGCAAGTATTGGTGAGTTTGGTCGTGATAGTTCTGGGGACATCCAATTTATTTTTTCTGATTATAAAGGCCTCCACACAAATAATCTCATGGAGGCTTTGGCCATCTTGTATTTTGTTGAGCGCAATTTTGTTCTCATTCGAAGAAGGATCATTTGTGAGTCTGATTCTCAGGTAGTGGTGTCTTTGCTTAATAGACAGCAATTGGATGGTGTTGGTTGGCACTTACAGTTAATTATTAGACAAATTCTTCAGTTGTGTGGCTCTCTAGAATATGTTGTTTTTAAGCATATTCCTAGAGAGTGGAATGGAGTGGTTGATTGTTTAGCAAGATGGGCTTCGAAATGTATGGTTGGAATATTGTAGATAAAGGGCAGTTACCTCCCGAAATGACTACTTTGTTAGACCATTTGATAGACAGTGACAGGGCTCTTTAAGTTCCATGTCCTGCTTTGTATCTTTCTTGTTCTTGAATAAATTTTTACCCCTCTTTTAGTAAAACCATCGCTAGTGTTCAAATTTGCATTCATGCTAAACGAAAGGCCTTAAGAAACATTGCAAGTTTTGTCTCTAACAGACATTATTTTCTTGCATAAGAATGGAATGGACTTATAGTCCAATAATTATATTAATGTCTATGTCACCACTTTATATTTTTATAGAACGAGAGGCTCTAATTCCATCAAAATTAGTGTAAATATTTTAACCGCAAACCACACTAGATATGACAAGAAACACCA
Source organism: Thuja plicata (assembly GCA_018584345.1). NCBI lineage: Eukaryota > Viridiplantae > Streptophyta > Pinopsida > Cupressales > Cupressaceae > Thuja > Thuja plicata. The sequence goes on from MU226601.1 coordinate 106,079, forward strand.
CAACAAATCGCCAACACCTTTTAGCACTTGTTCTTGCCAATATGGTAATGAAACCTTTGAAAAAATGAATACATATAAGAATGCAAAAGATTTTGTTTTCAGGTTTGAAATTTAAGTGCCAACCCTTCATAAAAAACAATCTAGTTATGGAAGAGAAGCCAATATTCGAATACTTCTTGCATGACTCCAAAAAGGGATAATATAACAATTTAGCCAATTGCATTGAGACTAATTTAACATCGCCCTTCGACTATTGTGTTATTCAAGTCCTTTCCTGCAAAAATCGTATCTCGACCTTAAATACCAGGCACTGTTTATGGGGCAGGAAATTTGCACCTTAGCAAACAAAATATGTTGTTAACAACATGTGTGTTAGTCTATCGTATTTGTTTGCAAATTACTAACACACATTAACACAATAGACTAACACACATGTTGTTAACATATTGTGTTAACAACATATTTTGTTTACTAAGGTGCAAATTTCCTGCCCCATAGACAATGCCTAAATACCATACCTTTGCAAATGAAAATCCCAAGTCTTATTGCATAGATATCAACTAGCAAAAGGAATCATTACCTATTTTAGCTAGAAGAGTCCCTCAATTAAGAGGAGCGGGTAAATTTGCACGAAAATTCTGAAACAAAATAAAAACACGGGCAATAACATCTAGTTAACAATGAGTATAAGAGATGCATGTAATAAGCCTAGAAAAGATATTTCATAGAACATAATATTTCCAATAGAAATCTAGAAAAGATGCTTAATGTAGCATAAATATTTCCTCTTAATTAGTCAAAACATAATTATTAATTCTATATTTCAAAGTTTTCATTTACATTTCTAAGTCCTTCAGAAAAGAAGCTTAATAGAGCATATGTATTTGTAATAACTTTTTCCTAAAATTTTCCCTGTAATTCAATCCAAAATATAGATCTTTAAAACTGTCACGGTGGTCTAGAAAAAGTTTTCTGAAATATAAATGATTGTGGAAGCTCAACATCTAAAACGTAAGATTCCTAGCGATCACTAGAGTTTCCTGCTCCTAATTTGCTGCCAAATGATACATCTGTCCTTGAATCTCAGATGCTTTAGAGAAGCTATAAATTGGAAAACCAACCCAGCCGTGATATTCTTCATTCTAAGAATTAATTAGCACCCTTGGTTCCCAAGCTTTGCTTCATAATCATAATTTCTTCATGCAATTATACATATATCAAATGTAATTTGTGAGTGTCATCCCAGGCAATGGGAATTTGTAGAAATAAAATTCTTGATGCCAACTTCAAACATAAGATTCTCTATCTCCCAAGAACTGGAGACGCTAAAGATTCTTGATGCCAACTTCAAACATAAGATTCTTGATGCTTTAGAGAAGCTATAAATTGGAAAACCAACCCTGCCATGATATTCTTCATTCTAAGAATTAATTAGCACCCTTGGTTCCCAAGCTTTACTTCATAATCATAATTTCTTCATGCAATTATACATATATCAAATGTAATTTGTGAGGGTCATCCCAGGCAATGGGAATTTGTAGAAATAAAATTCTTGATGCCAACTTCAAACATAAGATTCTCTATCTCCCAAGAACAAAAGACAGTACAAACTATGTTGCTATAATGGTCCTACATTGCTGCAACTAACAAATACAAGGTCCTATTTGCTTTCCAAAACTAGTTAGTGAAAGCCAGCATTTGCTAGCTAAGAAAGGAAAATAGAAAATTTACATCCCCGAATGACTAAAGTCAGTCTACGGGAATACTAACGTGTACTTCAGCAAGTTAAATGGCAAATACGAGTTTTAGGACTTGAAAGGACTCCAAAAGCCAAAATATGCCTATGCATGTTAAAAAAATTGATTCACAAAAGCTCTTGTTTGATCTTCTAAGTCTATACAAACTGCACAACACATTCGTAGAATCAACAGTTTAATATTAATTACATCTGTTAAGCCATGTTAACTAAACCAATATCTTTGTCTTTTGTACATGTTCCATCACAAAACCAGATCATAAATTCTGGTTTGAAACAATATTAGAGAGAGAAAATATAAAATATTACAACTGTAATAAACCAGAAATATATATATTGATCCAATGGTTACTACCTGCAACTCTGCCACATTCAGGTCAAAACAAACCATGGGCCCAAAATCAGACATTAGAAGATCCATTTAAATTTCTTATATCAACAACTTGGTGACTTTTCAATCTTCTCACCTCCTGAAAAGGTTCCACCATCTCCTCCGGTTGTTCACTTCATTTGGAACTATTTGCTGTACATGGGAATTTTGAAAGTACTGTTGTGTGTTATTAGGCTGAATCCTACCACCTATTAAATGGTTTCCAAAGCACAAAACCAGTACAAGGCCAACAACACTTAAAACGGGCCCTGCAGCCAAAAATAACCACCTTCTTCCTGAAGTTTGAGAAGCAGCTACATCCTTGCTTTCAGAAAAACTGTCAGTAACCTCATGATCAGCCTCTTGCAGAAGAGCATGTTCCGAGACAACATGCTCTTCTTCCATTTCAGGAGTAGTTATTCCCTCTGCATGGAGGTCTTCATCAAAATCGGTAAGATGAGGGCTTCCAAGTGCTCTGAATGTTTCTAGTAAACTTTCTGCCTCATGTTGCTCAGAACCAACATTCTCCAAATCCTCTGTGTTGGTGGAGAATTCAGAATAGGTTTCCTGAGTGAAGTTGTGCTCATTATAGCGATTGGCTCTATTAATTGCATTTCTCTTCTCTTCTTCATATTCATGGTCATCAGTAAGTAGCTCGTAACGGCAAACTGGACATGAATTCCGAGCACTCAGCCATGGCAAAATGCAATCAGGATGATACAGGTGCTTGCAAGGAAGCTGCTTGGCTTGATCCCCAAGCGCTAGAGAATCTTTACAGATGGCACATACTGAACTCCCATCCTCCTCATGCACCTTCTCAATACAAATCAAAGGTAGCTTCTGTATAGCAGATTGTGCAGCAGGAGGTGCTCCTCTCCTAGTGTTATCAGTCTCAGCGAGATGTTGTAATAGCTGCTCAAAACCCCTTGCATCAAGGTAGTCTCCAGGATTCCCAACATAGAATGGCCCATCACGAAGCTCCAAGCTTGCCTCAGAATTATTTCCCCCAAAATGTTCAAAGACATCTGGAATGAAATCACGTAAATTGATCTCAAAGTTCATCCTCCTCCGCTGAAGTCTACGAATATCCCACCTTGTTCTCCTTGACCGTACTTGTGATCGGTGATCAGATTGTTCACTACTTTCTTCAGCACTCGAAGCTCCTCTTGTTTCTCCCATTCCTTCTCTACCTTCAACTCCAAACTCATCTTCACCTCCTGCTTCCCATTCTCCGTCATCATTCTCATCTATAGAATCCCAATCATATCGACCTGCATGTATAGTCTCAAGCCCAGATTCACTATCTCCATCAGCATGACTCTCCTCATCCTGGTGAGTTAGGAACATATCACCATCAAGAAAATTATGGCCATCCCCTAAGACATCTCCTGAGGCATCTGAATTAGCTCCATGCCCGGTAAGAGTGATATTTCCATCACTCTCTCCTACATATGTTCCATGTCCACTGAAGGTAATGTTAGTATCACTATCACCTAAGAAGGACTCCATATGATCATACCCTTCACTCCCCATACTTGATGCAGCAGCTCTTCTTTGGCTGAAAAGGCGGGTTATAGGAATGTGAGAGGCTTGCTCATCTGTCAATACATTTCTCCCTGAATCAAGTTCTTGGTCAGATCGTAGACCCTGATCAAATATCGAGTTCTCATGCGAATTTTGACCCAGAAGCTGAAGCAACTGTGAGACGGGATGTGAGTACACACTTTCTACACTCTCCACACTTTGACCAGAACTATCTCCTCTCCTTCGATGCCTCCGATAATGAGAACGGCCCATATCAGGCAAATACTGAGCTGCAGTCATTGTCTCAATGAAGCCACAATGACAATCACAGCAAACCATTGCCAAATTGTCTCCTGGTCTCTCTGGCTCTGCAGAAACAACTTTTCTACACAAGTGGCACCAGAAATTATTCTGACCACCAGAACCAGGAGAACCATTGTTTATCTCACCAACGTCAGGAGATTCAAGTGGTTCCTGAATAGATGTGGAAAAGGTTTGTGATAACTGTGATCCAGACTCCATGGCAGAAGCCTGTAACAAGGACAATGCTAAAAAAAATCATTAACTCTATTAAAAACATATAGCAAATGATACAAAAGATACCAATAAATTTCAGTCTGTCATTCATATTCTCACCATGCCCTATGCAATTTAATGCAGAATTATGAAGCATTTTCCAAAGGGAAAAAAAAAGAGTTACCTCTAAAGGTCCAGGATTAGATTCATGAAAATTTCAACTTGGGTTTGAGCTTCTTACTAGATTCTTCATTACAGGATCTATGTCATTGCACAAATACCAATACCACAGGCACACACAATTGTAAGCTTCCCCACATTAAGAAAAATATTTTAGCAACCATGAACATAGGGGAATTGCTAAAGCAGTAAAGCTGTGATTTCCTCTGAAGAGCTTCTGGGATCTAGAATTCTATGTCAGAACAATGGGGCTTCTTAAACACCCACAGTTCTGAAGCTAAGGGAGATGTGATATATCATATAAGACCTGGCATCTCTCCTTTAAGAATTTTCTCACACCAAAAACTTTAAGCTGGACAGTCTAAATCTATTGCATTAACCTTCAAAACTGAACAACCTAACAATGCAATCATCATGAGAGAGTATCAATCCATGTTCAAGACTGCAGTAATAAAATGTTATAAAACCTAAAAGTCAATCTTATGCAAGAGACAGCCAACCTTGTGCTTGAACTATTAATGCTAGTCTAGTGTAACAATTTAATCCCACAAAGATTTAAACAATAAATATACTGATAAATGATCAACAAAACAGCAGAACAGAATAAAATGAACATATATATCTCGGATAGATTTAGACCCATGTGCAGCAAAAATGCACATCTAAATTTCTTACGTAAACAAGAAACTGATGACCCAATAGCTCCAATCAATAGATAATCATAAAAATAACTAGTGCAATCAAAGATTACAGCCATAAGACAGATCTTGTTTCACTAGGTTGCCAACATGCTTAAAAGGCTTTAAAGTTTAAACCTTTATTAAAAAATGATGTGACTGCCATTTGAACCAAACGCGTCTAACAATCTGTGAATGGCACTTTGCATGTGGGGAATTCCTAAGGCAGTGAATAAGCAAACACCACTTTACAGAAAAGCACCCAAGAAATTAGTTATGTGTCAGAAACAACTTGCCCAAATAGGACGCCACTTTAAGGCCTAATAAATCTTACATAATTAAGAAAATAACTACAAATCTTAAAATATAAAATGAGTGCAAATGTCCCATGTTTCACTTGTGGGTCACCATTGAGAAGCTCTAAAAGGATAAAACTTGGCATTGACCCCAAAAATATGGGTTCAAAGCCAGGGAGAATCAACAAAATCAAAGATAGCAAGGAGAAAGTTTTGAAGTAGCCTCAGTTGTATGCAAAGACAGCTACTAAAACCATCAGCCCGTAAAATGAGTACTCACCCTTTTAACAAGATTGGTCAAACTAAATTGTCTTCATAAGGGGTACAATAAATGGTGTATACTTATAAATTAGTTTCTCTCGAATGCGTTTATAGTTTCCATACCAGAATTTTGAAATGTTTGTACTAACGGAATAGATGCCAATCAAGAAAGATGCATCAAATTACACAGAAGAATATGCAGACAAGAAGTGCAACACTGGGATCGTTAGAGGAACAGATAAAGTGGTTTTTAAGGTCACTGCCAAGGAAGACGCCAATATGAAGTGCGACACGCCCGTGTGGATTCAAATCTACATTGATTTTTTACTCTATCCTGAATATTATTTTACTTACTTTGAAAAGCAAAGACAATTAAATTATTTGGAGATAAGAATGATGTAGATATTAATGAAATCAGTGTCACTGTTCTAGCGAAAGAAGGCAATGATGAAGAATGATGCCCTCAGTTTAATGCATGACTTAAAATCTTCTTCCTAAAGTTTAAAATGTGGAAGCCTAAGAATGTGAATGTGCTAATAAAGATAATTTTCCCTACATCCAGAAAGCATTATAATCTCAGTTATGCAGGAAAAGAAGATTAAGAGAAGCAACCATTAGAATTGTTAGAAAAATGACTCTTATGACATCTCCCATTGGTGGTTATGATTTAATGGCAGAAAAGAAAGGAGGCAAAGTATATATAACAAAACAATGGGAAAAGATATATTTTTGCAATGTTGAACCCAAGAAAAATTGTCAGCTATATATATTTGGAGCATATTTGGTATAAATGACTAGTATATTCAAACTCTTGGAGTACTTGGAAAATTCAGATCAATTAAATTTAAATAATATTGACTTCTACAATATAACAACCAAAGAGGGAAAGTGAAATAGATTAGAGAAGATATGCTCAGAGCAGGAAAACATTTAAAAAGATTATATGGATAGATCATCTCTTATAAAAAATTAAATTTCTTATATGAAAACAGAATGCAATTGAAACAGGAACCTTTTCAATTGAAAATTATTGCTATGATCCTCTAACCCAGAATAATCATTAAATAGGATGAGAAAATATACAAAGATAAAATAAATGTCCATAAACATGATTTAGAGCTTTTGGGATGAACTAAAGCTAAATTGCAATTTTTGGTTCTGATTTGGATTCGCAAGTTAGGTTCACAGATCCAGCCAAAAAAAAATGAGGATGGTTCATTTTGGTTTCGCCCAAACAAAACCACATAAAAATCATGCATATGCATATATACATGGCCTTCATTTGATCCAAATTCCCATTATATCCTAGAAACATTTATATTTGATTTTTTTAACTATAAAAAGACTTTCTTAATAAATAAATGAACAAATAAATAATCTGCCCAATTATACTTTAGGGCCCATTTGTTTCGCGGAATTGACCAGCAATTGGCATTTCCAAATTCCCAAAATGTTCAATTCCCTGTTTGGTTCCAAAATTAAAAATTGGAATAGGGTTATGCGAATTCTAATTTTGGGTCATTTTGAGCATTCCACAATTCCCCCTTCAGACCTGGAATTGGAATTGAAAAGTGGAATTGGAATTGAGAGTATTATTTTGGGAAGGAAAATGCATTCCCATTTTTGTGTCAATAATGTATATTATACTGCTATAAGGATGTATATATATACACGTGTGTATATATAGTATATACATACGAGTGTATATACACACATGTATATATAGTATATATACACATGTATATATAGTATATATACATGTATGTATATATAGTTACACTCGTGTGTATACATGTGTGTATATGTGCGTGTGTATATGTGTATATGTATGTGTGTATATGTGTATATATATACACAAATGTGTGTATATATGTATATAATGTGTACACACGTGTATGTGTATATATACACGTGTGTATGTGTATACATGTGTATATACATACATGTATGTGTATATATGTGTGTGTATATATACACACATGTGTATGTGTATATATACATACATGTGTGTGTATATATACACACATGTGTATATACACACACATCTGTGTATATACACACGTATATATACACACATGTGTATACACACGTGTGTGTGTGTATATACACACACGTGTATATATGTGTGTGTGTGTGTGTATACATGTGTGTATACACACGTGTGTGTATGTGTGTATGTGTGTATGTGTGTATATATGCACACACATGTATGTGTATATATACGTGTGTGTATATATACACGTGTGTATATACATGTGTGTGTATATACGTGTGTGTATATACATGTATGTGTATATACACACGTGTGTGTGTATATGTGTGTGTGTATATATACACGCGCGTGTGTGTGTATATGTGTATGTGTGCAAAAACAAAATTCCAACTCCAATCCCAGTTTTGTGGAACCAAACGCAGAATCTGCATCTTCTCAGTCATCTTCCAGGTGAACCAAACAGGACAAGCCCATATTCTAGAATTCGTTTTGAGAATAGCAGAATTCCAGAATGGATTCAATTCCAGAATTGGCAATTCCAGCATGCACAAATTCCGCGAAACAAACAGGCCTTAAAGTTTAAATAGACAAAAAGGTATATTATGAAATAGAATTTGAAACAAATAAATAGAGGATCAAAAGTATATATCATCCAACAATGCATCCAAATTTCACTGGCGGCTTTCTATACAATTCGAGTGTTTCCATATGTCCGCTACAGGGAGAACAATGGTGCAGGCAGTTTGTAAATATGTCTATTGTTTCCAGTTCCACTGATGAAAAGCGGCTCCGCAGGCTGTATCCTCCACTTGCCTGCCCTGCTCAGTAGTGTGAATGCAGTGCAACAAGCAAGTGTCATTTCTCTTTTGTAAAATTGTCAAGCCACAAACATAGTATGTGCGAGTAAATTTGTTTTTGCGTTTTAAATTTTTTACACGTAGGTTTAGGCCTCAAAATGGATAATGGTTGATATCATTTTCAATTATTAATTTATTTGTAAACCTTGTTTTTTTTGTGGTACCATTTCTTCAATCATGTGTAAGTAAATCAATTTGAATTTATTTTTTGTATTTGAAGGTTTTCTACATGTGGATTCAAGCCCCACCATGGGCAATTGTTAATAACATCTTTAAGTCATTCATAAAATTTATTTTCTTTTGTGGTATTTTTCTTCAACAAAGTATAAGTAAACTTGATTTGAATTTGTTTTTAACTTTTTGTGTTAGAGGGCTTTCCACATACGAGTTCAAACACCCACTGTGGGCAACTGTTAATATTATCTTCAATCGTCAAAAATGCATATCATCTAGGGACCCATCCACATTTCTCTGGCAGCTTTCAATACAAGTAGAGTGTTTCCATAGGCTTGCTGCAGGGAAAACAATCATATGAGCAAACTGTAAATATGACTCCTGTTTCCATTCATGAAAAGTCACTCAACAAGCTGTGTCCTCTACTTGCCTACCCTGCTCAGTGGTGTGAATGCAGAGCAACCAGCCAGTGTAATTTTTCTTTTGTAAAATTGTCGAGCCAAAAAACAAAAATCGAAGATTTTTAAATTTTAACACAATTTGCAGAGGGTTCAGACAAGGTCCATGATTTTGGGCCTGGATTCACCCGCTATGTCAATGGGTTCTGCTAGGCTCTTCAAAGATTCGCTCAGATTAGTCCAACATAACCCATAGTGTTTTGCTGGCTACTGTGTGAATCCCCAGCAGTACCACACCAGATCTCAAACCAAGTTCAAGAATCAGACCCGGAACCAACACCTCTGCTAGACAAACCAATAGCTTAGCATTTCTTTGTCAACAAACAGCACATACCTTTCTACACCCTTCCATGATGCCAAAATGCAAGTTGGAATGTCCAAAAAGTCAATTCAAGAAGAGCTAGAACCTTTGTTTTTCACTCACAATCAGTTCAGACATGTTTTTGACTTTTTGCTGCTTCCACTAGAATGGGTTTTGTGCTTGGGCTGCAGCCTTTAAGTATTAGCAAGAATGTTTGCATTCTTGCCATGGCCTTTAATGTTTTGGCCACCTATGACAAGCAGAAAATTCAACATTCTTGGTTTTCATATTAGAGTACAAGGCTGCAACTTGCTACTGAAACTCCTGAGATGCTTGAGAGCACCTCAGGCACCCCCTTGACATGCTTACAGATTTGTTTGCACATAACACAAGAGTTCTACATCAATTCCTGTTTCCAAGTCTCTAAAGTTTTTTGACTTGAGTGGTTCTCCTTGACCCTGCTGGTACAGCTTAGTTTAACTAATTTTTGTATCATTTACAACCACCAAAACTGTTAGAATCTTTAGCCATATTGATTTTTTAATTTTTGTTGCAACACGTATTTATCAAAGCTTGCATACCAAGCTCTAGGATCTTTCTTTAGTCCATAAAGTTTCTTCTTGAGTCTGCAAACCATTTTAAGATCATCTTATAACTGAAAACCGTCTAATTTCTCAATGTAGACCTCTTCTTCTAGTTATCAATTCAAGAATGTACAATCAACATCCTTCAACTATTTTAAGGACCTTCTAACTAATAGCAATGAGAGAATCATGCCATATTAAAACCATTCGGAATGTTGCCTCAAAAGGTTAGAGCAAGAATTTGCAAAGAAGATTGGCTTTGGGTATTCAAAGCCTTTAGGTGTGCATGTGGGCAATTTTGAATGTTAAACCTTAGAGTTAGTCAGCAAGTACAAGAACTTCTCTTTGTCACAAGGGCAGAACAACAACAAAACTAGTAATACAAGAACAGGAGAAAAATCTTAAAGAGGCTCTCAGCAATGCCCAAAACAAACACAACAACAAAAAAGCCAATATAGCCTTGAAAATGTCTAATTAACCAATAGAGGTCATTGAGGATTTAATTCAATTTCTGATTTTTCACTCATTTTTTTGAAGGCTGAAACCAAGATTTGCAAACCAAATTCCACAACTGCCATGTCAATTTTACATTGGTGAGCAAGAGAGATACATTTTCAAAATGCAAAAAGCTCCTACATTGTTGTTTAGGTTAATTCCCAAATTTTAACAAACGCTTAATCTACAATTACTTGTAGAATCCAGCTAAGATGTTGGCACTTACTTCACCCAAATTGCCTTGAGAGGCCCCATCCATCTCAGGTTGGTTCCCAAGTGAAATGTTCTACACTCAAAGCATACAGAAATCAACCCAAAAATGGTAACAACATAGAAACTTATTTATTCCTTGACAACACAAACATACAAAGAGAAAGAACTATTTTAATATGACTCAATGGAGTGCCCAACACACAGATCTAGATTCAAGATTATCATTGGCACCCTGTAGATAACAGACAGATTGCCCTGTTGGTTTTGGACATCCTGCACAGATCTCCAATTGTCTCACACTTGAGAATTTTTGTCCCCAAGGCTATAAACATATCCGAGTTTAAAGGGATACATCCTCAAGATCCAAATTGTTTTAGCATCATTCTTTTCCTATACATGTGGTTGACAGTTTTTTTTCATTTGCAAAAGATACTCCCTTTTGCTTTGAACGCCCTCTTATGCTCCCGAGAATAGTTATCCCTACCAATGGATAACAACTCCATAAGAGATAATGGTTAATTGTTAACTAGCTCCCCAAAAAATTGGGCAATAAATGAAGACAACTTCCTTATTTTGTTGTGATAACGAACAGTGTTAACTAGGAAACTGATTCACCTTACTCAAATTGAAAGCTTGGTCTTAACTTACTAATTGATAACAAAACCTTTATTTCCAAATTAACTACCGACAAGGCCTTTATTCAATGCTCAAATTAAAAAAAGGGGCATTACAAGTCCTCCCTCTCTAAATTTGCTTGTCCTCAAGCAAGACAAGGTTGGGTAAAATAGGATATCAGCCAACTCCCAAGTAGCTTCCTCCTTGGGCAACCCCTTTACATTGCACCAAGAACTCAATTTTTAGAGGATCCCATAGTCACTTGTCTCTAGTTCCAAGCATATGATCGAGCACGAAGATTAATTGTCCTTCATCATTGAGAGATAGAAGTTCAACTTAAAATGTGGCAAGTTGTCCCATTGCCTTCTTGAAACAAGATACATGAAAGATTGTGAATTTGACTATTAGAGGTAGCTACAGCTAAAAAGTCACCTCACCAACACATTACACAACTCTGTTTAGGGACCCTAGAAGCAAGGTTTTAAGTTTTTTAGCCCCATACATTTGTAAACTAGATTGCCCATAGGGCTGCACCTGCAAAAAAAGCATGTCTCCTACCTCAAAAAGTCTCTTAATACAATGCCTATCGACATAGATCTTTTGTTGATTGTGTGCATGCACAAGAATTTTGAATTCACGCAAATTTTGTCAAATGATCATCAAAAACAAAAATGAAATTCTTTCCCTCCACTCAAGTAAAGCCTATGATAAAGTCTATTGACATAGATTCCCATTTTTGTTGAGGAGCTAAAGCAGACATACAGGATATGTGGTTTCATGTTTCGTCCTTTGACACACTCCACACTCCCATATATATTGCATTGCATCCTCTTTCAATCCCTTCCAAGCATAACTAGTCCAAACTTGTCTAGAAGTTTTGAAAAAACCAATGTGACCAACAAGTGGAGAATACTGAAATGCTGCAATAATTTTCTATTTCAGCTTGGATCATGGTACCACAAAAAAATTGTCCTTGTAAAAAATTGTATAATTCTTCACCTCTCCCATCCCCATTTGACATAGAGATTATACAATCAATCAGCCCTATAACTAGTGGATCGTTTGCATGCACACCCAGCATTTTTTCCTTCCAATCAAATTCTCTACAGGGATGGATGGCCAAAAATATAGGTCTCTGAGAAAGTGCATCTACTAACCTATTGTGCTTCCCCTTACACACTAAATGTCAAAACCATAGGCTTGTAACTTGCTCACCCATTTTTGTTGATTATCATTGAGATCATGATGCAAGAAATATCTAAACTCGTTTCATTCAAACTACAAAATATCCACTAATTTGATATTGTTTGAATTTAGCTAGTGCATGCAAGACCACCAACATTTCTTTATAATAGATAGACAAATTGGTAATACATTGTATATTTGTCAATTTTCGACTCCATGATATTGGTCATCCCTTTTGCATAAGAATACCCCTTAACCTCTCTCAAAGCATCACATCAAACACAAAAGGTAATGCACAATGGAGTATGGAAAGTGTGGGGTCAATGCACATTAACCTCTTTAATGGGTAAAATGCCTCTTATGTCACCATGGACCAACAAAAAGCACCTTCCTTGGTTAATTCCAACAAGGGCAAGGCTAGGTGTGAGAATACAATAATAAACGTACAAACAATCCCTTTAATTGTGTCAGTGTAGGCCACTCAAGAATGATTACACCTTGGTTGGAACCATCTCTACACCTATCCTACAAATTATGTGTCCCAAGTACAAATTGTTTGCATTGCAAACTAACATTTGTTTTTCTTAGGAAGGCTTGTTGCTATAGCACAACCAACACTATTTTTAAGTGTTTTATGTGTTCCCCCATGTTTGGTTGTCAAAGAATACCAACACAAATCTCTCCAAAAAAATGTTTGAAAATTTCACTTGTTGTCAATAGGAAAGTAGCTAGCTCACAATGACACTGGAAGGCAATCTTAAAAGTGTCTTCACGTTTAACTCTTGACTAGTGATACCTTGAGAACAAATCTATTTTTGTATTATATGCTGCCCTACGAATCTCATCGATATGGAGTATGGCATATCTACTCTTGATGACTTTCTTATTCAAAACCTTTCAAGCTATATGCATCCTCATAGCTCCATCTTTCTTCTTCTTTGGTACCAATAAAGCTACAAATGGACTCATCTTGGCTCTTATGTGTTCCGATTTCAATAGCTCCTTTATAGTCTATCAGATATCTCATCCTTTAAGACACGGGGATGAAAATAAGGAACCAATATGAAAAGCCCCCTACCTAATTACAACTCAATCATATGCTAAAACCCTTATCAAGTGCAATTCCTCAAAGCATATCCCATAAACAAAAGCATACTTATCTAATGAAACTCAAATATTTGATGAATATTCATTTTCCCTTAAATCAATGGCACCTAGAGGTAGCCCCTTAATGGTGAAAATAGTTGTCATCCAGCTCATTTGATCCCATCTCAATAGTTTCTCTATTCCATGAGCTAATACTCACTATATTGAAGAATCAATAACACCCTTGATAATCTTCTTTCACCAATATTCCAAAAAGTTGAGTGATTGTTTGGTAGTTCCATGTGAACTCTCAAGTGAATGTAGCCATTGGATGCCCAAATTCGTACAAGCTACCCCAAGAAATATGACATAAAACTCATGGGTGATAATATGTCCATCTAATCCCGCCTATAACTGGCAAACAACCTAATTGTAAGCCAATAAATAATCATCTACCACTACCACTTCGAACCTGACAAACTCTTCGATTTTCAGCTTGAAATGTGCTACCAACCCATAATAGATAAAGTTATGGATCTTTGCCATGTTAATGAGTACCATTATGTGTTGCCCTCCAATCCTTCCCTTGACTCAAAAACAGGTAACTCGCTACTCCTTACAACAGAAGAATAATATCCAGTTGAACTCCCTCTTTAAGTGATTGTACACCTTCCCTTCCTTTGCCTACTAATGAAGCCTTGTCCTCTTCCACACCCACACCTAGTGCCTTTGTAAATTAACTTGGATTGTTGTCCTCATCAAAGTGCACCTTAATCAAATGGACCTACCCTTTTCCAAAATGCTTGTGATGGGTCCCAAGGTTCTTTAGCGTAGTTGTTTCCTCCACAATTCATTGCAAGTGATATCTCCTAACTATGATTCATAAAAGTGTGCTCTATTCTGTACAATCCATTCGAGTTGAGAAGGTGCAGCCTTCATTTTTGTGGAAAAGATTTGTATAGATTTGTTAGTGTTCCTTGTTGCTGTTGTTGTCATTACCACTTTAATGCCCTTGGATTTGCTCCTCTAAAGATTGACCCTTGGAAAGATCTACCAAGTGTGGTGGTTCCAAGGTTAGGGGCCTTTTTATGGTGACTTGAAATGAGTTTAGTTCAAGATCCTTAGGCCAATAAGTGGTTCTTCCTACCCATCCATGAAAAGGAATACCAGGTGCCTCTCTAATATGTTGGATACCATAACTACTATTTTCCAAAAATCAACCATGTAAGCCTCCATTGAGCCTTTGTGATTAAGTTGTATGAGCTCTCTAAGGTGCTCCTCAAGATCTTTCCTTTCAAATCTATTTGTCGACCTCCTACAAAATTCCTCATTGGTGGTGATATGGTTGTGCCCTGAGTAATTAGATGTGGTACCACCATCTATGCACAACCCTTGCCAAGTGAAGGATAGCAAATTTCATTGCCTTCTCATACATCTGACTAAATAAAAAAGTGCATGTTCAACTTCTAGATCCAAGCTGAAGCTAAGGTTTTATTGGATCCATCAAACAAGGGAATAGTAAGTTAAACCAATCTACTTTGCAAGTCTTTATAAAGCCTGTTCAAAGATGTTTTACTTGCATTCTTTGTTCTGATTTTGTACTTTATTAGTGTACAAAAATTCATTAAGAAAATATCTGCCCAAAATTCTGCACTCTTTGCCCTATGCTATGAATGAAGCATATCCAAATCTTCCCCCTACTCATTATCCACATTTTCATTTTGTTTCAAGACTTCTTTTTGCAAGAACATAATGCTGGCTAGTTTCATACCAATAACTGATATTGTTGGGATATTGTCGTTTATTCCTGCAGATAAAGACCCGTGCTGATAATCCACATTTTCATCTTGTTTCAAGACTTCTTTTTGCAAGAACATAATACAGGGTAGTTTTGTACCAATGACTGATATTGTTGGGATATTGTTGTTAGAGACTTGGTAGCTGTGTGAGAGCTCATTCATATCTGTGTAGCTCACAAGTTTATCAGAGTTCCTGCCATGCTAAGATGCTATCGTGTCTGAGTCTATGTAACATCCTTCATTACCGTCACCGCTCACTCTATGTTATTATTATGCTTAACGATGAGATGTATGCTCTTATCGTGGGTTCTTATCAAAACGTCATCAGCCCCTATTTCTTGAGCGGTTACGAGTGTTTATTTGTGTTCATTTGGCCATGTCGATTTGTGGTGACATGGCATGGTATCTTCACCGTGTATGAGTTGGCTCACGATATGTATCGCGCGGAGATGCCTGGCTCTTTAATGATTGTCGGTTCATTGTATTGTATCGTGCATCCCATTGTGTTCAACGATAGAAGACTATTCGGTTGGATCATACCATGTATCGTCTTTGTATGAAATGCGTTGATTTATTTCAAGTTTTTTATGGAGACTGCTGATTCTCGTGTCCTACCTAGCGCCTTGATTATCATCAGTTCATCATAATGTAATGGTGATGTCTATTCAGCTTCTGGCTCTTATTCATTTTCGATGCCAAGTCTCGTCAATGTATGCAATTCGTCTTAATGCATATGGTGATTGATCATTCAGATTGGGGGCAAGTGACTTCAACTAAGAAAAAGTCATTACATTTCGGGGACAGTGATGATTATGTGTCGTATCGTATCTGC
This sequence comes from Thuja plicata, assembly GCA_018584345.1. Classification (NCBI taxonomy): domain Eukaryota; kingdom Viridiplantae; phylum Streptophyta; class Pinopsida; order Cupressales; family Cupressaceae; genus Thuja; species Thuja plicata. Next base: position 122,251 of record MU226601.1, read on the forward strand.
CAACGATTCATAGTCTTGTAACGAGTGCTCAATCTGTACTCCACGGTTGAGTCATTTCAGTTGGTGTATAGTCTGAATGAATGATGGGTGAGAGTTAACGGCAGACATTATTCATGCTACAGTATTGAGAAGATCTTGAGTATGTGTTTCCTCATTAAGTCGAGAGTTGATGTCTCGTCTTTCATATATGACCTGTGACGAATTCATTTCGCGAGGTGTATTATGACAGAGAAAAGTGTGAATGTTCTTTCTTAGAATTCACGTAATTTCTTAGTGTGCAGTTTGTAGTTTTTGGTGTATGAAGAATTCATTTATCTTTTGTAATAAGTGCATCATCTTTGCTACAGGATTATACTGAATAGTGAGTGCAATTCATACTACAGAATTGCCCTGTGTATGATCATATATGATCATTGATTGTGGAAAGAGATTCGTGTTGATTAAAGTATCTGTGAGATACTTATTATGTTGATATTGATCAAACTGTAAAAGGGCTTATTGATTGACTGATAATTATTATCAATCATAAGCGTGAAGATCATTGTAATTGTTTTGAGCTTACTATAAAGGATCTATATTTTTGTGGGCTGGGTTTTTCACCCTCAAGTGGAGGATTTTCCCAGGATAAGTTTTGTGTCCTTTGTTCTTTGGTATTTTGAATTTCAGTTTATTGCTTCATTATATATTTTGGTTCAAAATTTTAACATGGTACCAGAGCGGGTCTAAGGAAACAATCCAGAACCAGAATTCTTAAGTTATATTTTACTTCTTGTTCTACTCTCAGTTTGTTTGTTTCAGCTCTCTACAATGGTGAACGGACTGAAAGTCGAAGGTAGGTTGGATGGAGCATCCAATTTTACTTCATGGAAATTCAGGGCCCTGATTGTGCTTGAAGAAAGTGATCTTCTCAATTATGTAAAGTCTAATGTAGCTGAGCCTGCAGATGACAATGGGAAAGCGCAATGGAGAAAGAACAACATCATGGCAAGAAAGATCCTAATTGATTCTGTTAAGGATCATTTGGTACCAGTTATATCAAAGTTGAATTCAGCCAAAGCAATGTTTGATTGTCTTCAAAGTTTGTATGAATTCAACAACACTAGCAGAGCCCTAACCTTGAGACGTCAACTTCTACATATTAAGATGGCCAAAGGAGAACCTGTTGTATCTTTCTTTATGAAGATTACAGAATTGAAGGATTAGCTGAATGCTATTGGAAAATCAATTGAGGACAAAGCCCTGGTTATTTTGGCCATGAATGGTCTTCCTCGCTCTTGGGAATCCTTTATTCAAGGGTGTAGTGGAAGAGACGAACTTCCCAAGTTTGACCGCTTGAGAGCTGATTGCATTCAAGAGGAATGCAGATTGGAGGCAAGAGGAAATGGGCAAAAATCTCACCATGAAGAAGATCATGTTCTTGCTGCTCATACATCTAAAGAGACAGGAAGTGAATGGAGGAAAGGAAATTTTAAGAGGTATAGAGATAAGGATTCTGATTCAGCTCATGAACCAAAGAAGAGGAAGGATCTCTTCAAGATTCAATGCTTCAGATGTGACAAGTATGGTCACTTTGACAGAGATTGTTTTTCAAAACCAAAACATCAAGTTGCAGCTGCAAACGTTGATGTTGTTTCTCCACATAAAGAATCTGATGTCAATTCGGAAGGATTCTTATTTTAAAAGATTTACTTTTCTGAAATTAAAGAGATCATGGATGATCTTAGTGTGTTCAGATTGTTGTTCAATCTTCTGTAGTCTGCTGTTTTGACTTTCACTGAGTTTTGAGAGTATTGTGTGAAGCTTAGAGACTCGGTTGCCCTGTTTGAATGCTCAGTCTGCTGCAGCAGTTTGTAGATTTTTTGTTGCAGATCTGTCTGGGTTTTCTTGGAGGTGTGGATCAAGTCTTCAAAATTTGTAGAAGCATGAATTTCTATTTCTTCATTAAAAGGGAAGCTAATGCCATCTATAATCATAGACAATCAAGAGATAAGTATTTTGTACCCTGAATAATGATTATAAATCTTTTATGTAGTTCTTCTTTAGTATAGTAGTTCATGTATTCTTTTAGCATTGATCTCTATATTTTTCTTCTAGGTAGTTTGATTCTATAAATTATTATTAATCTCTCTTGGTTGCAGGATGGATCAAGGAGCTATAGTATGGTGGATTAATTATCTGAAATCTCATGAGGAAGAGTTTAAACATCCGGTTGGAGTATTGATCATTCATGAAGACTTAGCCTGCAGACATGAGTCTAAATTGATAAGGTTGGGTCAGCCTTGGATGAAGAGTTTGCTTCAGCAAGAAAGTTGAGAAAGACAAAGATAATAAACAATGGAATCCCTATCATTGCAATCGGACACTTCTAAGAGGAGGATATGACAATTAGAGGGAGCTTGAGCAGCAGAGGAAGAGTGCCAAATACTTTTGCTTGGGATCAACAAGCTCATCTAGCAGTGTGACTGCTAAAGCTCCTTGTTTGGTCAACATTGGAATCAGCTCTATTTTGTTATGATAATCAAAGCAATGAGAATGCTGCCCCTTCTGAGAGGGAGTCTCTATGAAGAGGGAGTCTGACTATCCATCACAGGCAACCTTGGACGAGGAGATCAGAAGGTTGATATCAGATTCAAAGGGAGTCTGACTTGGACAAGGAGGTCAGAAGGTTGATATCTGTCTAAGAGAGAGCCACATCATCATGAAGATTTAATGAGTTCTTCTCCATAAGGGAGAAGTTCGAGGTGCAATCCCTTGTTAATGAGCTCTTCTCAGTGAGGGAGAAGTTCGAGGTGCAACCCCTTGTTAATGAGTTCTTCTCCGTGAAGGAGAAGTTCGAGGTGCAATCCCTTGTTAATGCATTCTTCTTTGCGGAAGAAGTTTCAGGTGAAAGCCCTTGTTCCACCATCTGGAAGTAGCTATGGTGGTTCCACCCTCTGGGAGTAGCCATGGTGGATGTCATGTGAGAGAATCCATGACTTAGCTCTTGTGTTCCTTCACCCTCTGGGAGTAGCCATGGTGAATGTCATGCTGAGATGACAATATCATGCTGAGAAAATCTATGATGAGATTTTGTTGTTGACACTTTTTGGTTGCAGCTCTTTATGTTTGTCATGCTGAGAGATATCATGTCATATGAATGATCTCTCTCTTGCTAAGAGGGAGTGTTAGATACTTGGTAGCTGTGTGAGAGCTCATTCATATCTATGTAGCTCACAAGTTTATCAGAGTTCCTGCCATGCTGAGATGTTATCGTGTTTGAGTCTATGTAACATCCTTCATTACCGTCATCGCTCACTCTATGTTATTATTATGCTTAACGATGAGGTGTATGCTCTTACCGTGGGTTCTTATCAAAACGTCATCGGCGTTGGCTCACGATATGTATCGTGCGGAGATGCCCAGCTCTTTAATGATTGTCGGTTCATTGTATTGTATCGTGCACCCCATTGTGTTCAACAATAGAAGACTTCATTTGGATCATACCGTGCATCGTCTTTGTATGAAGTGCATTGATTTATTTCAAGGTTTTTTTAGAGACTGTTGATTCTCGTGTCCTACCTAGCACCTTGATTACCGTCGGTTCATCATAATGTAACAGTGATGTATATTCAGCTTCTGGCTCTTATTCATTTTCAATGCCAAGTCTTGTATGCAATTCGTCTTAGAGTTGGTGTATAGTCTGAATGAATGATGGGTGAGAGTTAATGGCAGACATTATTCATGCTACAGTATTGAGAAGATCTCGGGTATGTGTTTCCATCTTCCATATATGACCTCTGATGGATTCATTTCGTGAGGAGTATTATGACAGAGAAAAGTGTGAATGTTCTTTTTTAGAAATTACGTAATTTGAGTGTGCAGTTTGTAGTTTTCGGTGTATGAAGAATTCATTTATATTTTGTAATAAGTGCATCATCTTTGCTACAGGATTACACTGATTTAGTGAGTGCAATTCATACTACAGAATTGCCCTGTGTATGATCGTATATGATCATTGATTGTGGAAAGAGATTCTTGTTGATTAAAGTATCTGTGAGATACTTATTGTGTTGATATTGATCAAACTATAAAAGGGCTTATTGATTGACTGATAATTATAATCAATCATAAGCGTGAAGATCATTGTAATTATTTTGAGCTTACTATGAAGGATCTATATTTTTGTGGGCTGGGTTTTTCACCCTCAAGTGGAGGGTTTTCCCAGGATAAGTTTTGTGTCCTCTGTTCTTTGGTATTTTGAATTTCAGTTTATTGCTTCAATATATTCTGGTTCAAAATTTTAACAATTGTGGTTTATTCCTGCAGATAAAGATGCCCCTTGTACCTCATTACCTAGAGGTATAGCTGCCTGATAAATTTATTCATTCAGCTGGGTCGGCATGAAGAGTAAAATCAGCTGTTGCTGCCCATCCATTAATGACTTCATTACATCACAAATTTCTGCTTTTCACCCCTGTCTAGCATCTTCTGCTTTCTTTGTGCCCTCTGCTGATACCGTGTTCCCTGACACTATCTGACATGCAATAAATATTGTCTATAGGTTTTGGTTTTTCACACTGATTGTTTTGTTTTGTTTTAATATAATATTGTATCTTTCACAGACTGGCAAGATCACAGCTTTAATACAACTAAAATGTTCTACGCTAAATGCATACAGAAAACAACCAGAAAATGCTAATAGTAAAAATATTTATTCATACATTGACAACACAAATGTACAAGAGAAAGAAATATTCTAATACGACTCACTGGACTGCCCAGCACACAGATCTATAATTCTGGAATGTCCTTAGTGCCCTGCATATTACAGACACATCACTCTGCCGGTTGGACGTCCTACGCAGTTTTCCAATTTCTCACACTTGAAGGTTTTCATTTCCAAGGCTGTAAACAGATCGAAGCTTGAAGGTACATCCTCGAGCCCTAAACTGTCATCACAGTGTTCCTTTTTCTGTAGCCGTGGTTAAGCTTTTCTTTTTTTCATTTGCAAAAGATTTGACTTGAGCTCTCACTCAGCCCATCTGCAGCAATTTCCAATCATTGCAAATCAATTCCATAATTGTTGGTGATTGACTATTAACTAACTCCCCCGCAAAAACTGTATCTTTCTGTGATAGCAGACAGTGTTAATAAGGAAATCAATTTGTCTTATTCCAGCTGAAGACTTGATCCTAACTTACTAACTGTTGACAGAACCTTTATTCAATGCTCAAATTAAAAAAGGGATATCAAAGCAGATCATACTGGGATTTTTAATTTTAGTCACCCCTCGGGAAATTTTAAGACAATGTCTTAAACAAAAAAGACAAAACTATTAAAAAATATTAAGAGCACAAACCACCTAATACTTATGAGCAGGTGCTGTTGTGATAGAACAGAAACTCCTAAGTACCCACAAGTTCGACATATGCATTGATAAACAACAAACAGCAAGACAATGTGTGCTCTGAATTTCAAGAGTAGAGGTTACACAGTAACTAGAAATGTGAAAAATGCTCTCAGCAAACAACTATCCAATGCCTGACAACACCTGCTATTGCACATTCAATTATAGACCATATGTCAAACAGAAAATGTCTAATCAATAAAATCTTAATAGAGTAGTGGCCACCTCATACCTGTAGTTGGTGCCAACAACATGCAACATAGAGTACCTAGAACCTATAAATCTAACAAACGCTGTAACAGAACAACAAGCAGCAAAACAATGTTTGCATCTGACTATTAAAGAGTAACGAATACCAAACGCATAGAAATGCCACAAAAGCAATCAGCAAGTGCAATGCTTAGCTGTGCCCAACACTGCATAAAGCATTCCAGTTAAAGAACTCCCAAGTGTAGAGACCACTTGACTACCTATCTTACAAATCTCACAAACGCTCTAATAATAAACAAAAAGAAGAATACTGTTAAGCTCTGACTATTCCTGCCCATCAATTTTGATAAGATATCTTCAGCAAAGCATCAAATTCATTAAATTACAAAACAAGTCTCGATATTGTAATTTGTTAAAAGTTCTACACAGATGTCCAGATCAGATTTTGTGTTTGCTAAAACAATGCAAAAGGTGCTAGTAATTTTCACTTTGATGAAAATGCTTGTAAGTAAGCTCATCTAGCCAATCAAATGGTGAATTTAAACGGAGGAAAAAAACAGTTTTTTTTATCTTCCGCAATATAATTAAAAAATCTAATTGAATCACTGATTAATTTCGAAAAAGTAAAAATCCCACGCAGCTTTCAACAGTTTACTTGGATCTGTGGCTAATTATAACAAGATAAGCAAGAAAAATAAATTCCAACGCCATCAAATAGGATGAGCTCAAATGGCAAATCATCAGTGCTTCCAATGTGATGTTAAATGTTCGATTAGGTAAACCACCACACCCAATTCTAAGTGTGATGTACTCCAATTCAATAGCAAGGGGAATTTCCAAATTTAAAAATGCAATTTGCTTCCAATAAACTATCAAAGCACAAATAAGATCATTTACAACTTCAAAATCTGAAGCTTTCAAAACCAGTCCTACAGACAACGTGTTGTCAAACCCTAAACCCAACACTGCAAAATTTAATTATGCTAAAATGACTCGAAATTTCTTGACCGAAGAAAAATATGAATTTGAAATCCGAGACAAAGTTCAAATATCAACCAAATCTAAGATAATTACAACCCTCAAAAGAGAACGATACACAATTTTATTTTATTTTTAAAACTACCTTTTATATTGCCGAGTAAAATGTCGATAAATAACGGATTTGAACCGTTCAGATTTTCCCGATCTGCAAACCGACGTTTCCCATAACGATTTCCAGCAAATACTATCCACTGAATTCGCAACAGTATTGACAAAAACCCTAGTCTATAGTGATTTATGCGTCACAGAACACAGTGAAGAATCTACAACGGACCATTAATAGGATTGAATTAATATTTTATGTCCGCAGAAAAGGATTTTGTATCTGTTCCGCACCGTACCAACATTTCCACAACCATTAGTTGACAAAAGTACGATAAGCTGACGGTCACACTATGTAGCCCCTCGTTTAAATTCTCCTGCTTAAAAGAAAAGGTCAAATCAAACTGGTCCGTTAAAAATTTTAAAATAACTTTTCCTTTAATTTTCCATTATTTTTTGCTAGGGAGGTAGAAGGGTCATGTTAGTCAAGGTCTCAATGCTCTTCCAGAATTTGTTCATGACTTTACTAGGCAGGCAATAGTATTCATCAAAGAGTTTTTACATTAATGAAGATGTTTTTGTGTATTTTATTCAATTAGTGTAAGTTTACTTTGTATAAATTTTATTGTGTTATCTAAAATACTATTAGAAAACAAATTTGTATAGTTAAATTTGAAACAAATTAGTTTTTCCAAGCTGATCCACTCAACTTAAAGTGGTTGTTTTTGTTGATGTATATAGAATTTATTTTTAATAGTTAATAGTTTTTAAAAAAGTGATAAGCATTTTCGAGTTGTGAATCAATGAGATCATAAATACGGGACCTCATCCCTATTGAAACATTCAACAATAACACCTCAATAGGGGTTTGAACCGTAATGGCAAGAACAACACCACAACTTAACGGACACAATATACCAATGCCTTTTTATGATTAATATATTAAAGAGTGACAAAAAAATGTTAATTATAATTCTTGTAGGATAAAACTACACCTTACAAATTATTTGAAGGTTATAATTTTTAAAAAATATCAGATATGTAAAAGAGTTGAAAATAGAAATTAGAAAAAGCAAGTGGATTAGGTTTACTTTATTTTGATGGTTAGTAGAACGTTGATCATTATTTTGATTATAATTGTTTAACCATAGCTTAGAATTACTTAAACTTAGATGTGTTGGAATCATGATAATAAAATTTAAAATGAGACAACCTCAAAATTTTATGGAGAGATGTGAACACTCGATATTCTATCCTAGATAGTGAAATCATTACATGATGAAAAATCCTAGATAGTGAGGTCATAACGTGATGAAAAATCCTAGATAGTGAGATCATAGCATGATGAAAAATCCTATCTTTGTTAGTTATAGAAGATGTTTTCTTAATGTCTTTGTGTAAGAAAAAATTGTATGGTGTTAGAAGTCAAGTCATGATACTGTGGTGTGTGTGTGTGTGTGTGTGTGAGAGAGAGAGAGAGAGAGAGTAATGTCCTCGTTATTAAATAAATAAAATAAACTTGTATTTGGGTTCCGGACGATTTAGCTTATCCCGAACCCATCTTTTATTTTAGCGTAGATGTTAGTGTGTCGTGTCAGCTTTATTTGTACACCTCAGGAGTTTGTCTGACGGGTATTTATAACCGGCATGTAGGATGTATTTCTCATGTTGAGTTTTGATATTTTATTGTAATTGCGAACTCCTGTTGGAATTCTGTAGTCTGTCATTTCGGAGGTGGAAGACCCTCCCTAGTTGGTATTTGCAGTTTCGGTGGGAATTAACCCTCACCCTACTCTACATGTTCTCTATTCGGATCTAGCGAATCTGAAATACTATCAATTGATTACTATTATCTTTCCTCGCAAGTATTGATTTGATCTATCATTGTGGATTATATTGGTTTATATTGGTTCCTTAATTCATTTTGGCCTAAAGGCTCACTCCTTACCCCGCAGGCACCTCCCTCCAGCCATCCGTGCTATCTCCCATCACCATACGGGCTTCCAGCCAGCAACTGTACGGCCTCCACCCAGCAACCGTACGGCCTCCACCCTGTTAGCACTGCACCAAGAAAATTTTCAAATTTCTAACATTGATTATTTTCCTGTGCTTTCTGGTTTAAAATCTCGTGTCTTACCGCGCAAAAGGATCAAAATTCATTAATTATGTTATGTTTAAGTCTTTGTCGCTCAGTCGTGTTGGTCTCTTAACATGTTTTCAAGTTGTGTGAGTGAGCGACAAGTCATTAAATTCTAAAATCGCGCAGTCGCGATAAGATTGTGTTAGGTCATGATTATTTGTGTGAGTGAGCGGTTTGGGAGTTAAAATGTAAATCGCTCAATAGCGATGTTTTGTGAAAATCGGGTTGTAAGTTAGCGATTGAGCGGGTTAAGAATGATTCAGTTTGTCGCTCACTCGCCGAGAATTAACTTTTTCAAAGACTGAACCGGCGAGTCCGCGATGACTTAAAACTTTGTATATCACACAGTCGCTTTAAAGTTATGTTGTTCACTTTATGCTTTGCGACTGAGCGAGCTTTATTAAAAAATGAGGTAGTCGCATACCCGCATTGGGTTTTTTATGTTTGTCTTTCAAGTCAGCGACTACGCGACGAAGTCAAGTTCTAGAGGTTGCCCACTCGCTTAGGTTCTAACTCACTTGTATCTTGTAGTGCGAGTAAGCGGTAAATGCATGCAAAAGTTATCAAGTAAAAGGCTCATCGCTCAGTCGCAGAGGCATTTTTCAAATTTCTAAAAGGTGTGCGAGCGAACGACTATGGGATCATTTATCACCTCGCTCACTCGCTGATTCTTTGAGGTGACAAAAAATGAGCTCACGAGTGTGCGATAAGTTAAAGGAAGAAAGATATCGCTCACTCGCCCATGAATAAAGGAAAAAGGAAAGTTGTTAGCGAGTATGCGATTAAAGGAAGAAGATTTACAGTCGCACACTAGCAGTCACTGATGTGGTTAATTTTTTAAGCTCGCGAGTGCGCGATAGGAAAAAAAAATGAAACTATCGCTTAACCGCTCAAAGATTTAAAAAAGGGAAAAAGGGGTCAGCGGGTGCGCGATAGGAAATTTTTGAGATTTTAATGTAGAAGCTCGCTTAATTGTGAAAGATCAAGCCTCAGAAATTCTTCAACAGCGACTTTGCGACTGAACAAAGAACAAAAGTTGTCACTCACTCGCTAAGTGTTATAAGTTGAAATATTTTGCAGCGCGAGTGAGCGATCAAATAAAGCATATGACAAAAAATGAACATCGCTCACTCACCCAGATCCAAAAGTAATAATTTGAAAGCCAGCGAGTATGCGACTGCCGAATGATGAAATGCAGATTAGGTCATCGCTCACTCGCAGAAGATGAAAGGCAAGGTAAAGATAGATGGCGAGTATGCGACTGGTTAAAATAAAGGGTCACATCGCTCACTCACAAGCACTTTTCCAAGTATGAGTAAAGTGCAGTGTGTTGGCGTCAGATTGACAGGTGGCTAGTTTCAGACTTACGAGTGCAAAAAGGGGAGAAAAGTGTACACTCTTTTCCAACTAGGATCAAATAGTGTGAATTAATGGCAGCATTAGTGACAGAATGATGATTTCATGACAGTGCAAGTGCAAGAATTTGGCATTCAAGTGGACAAGACACAGGCTTTAATAGCTATAAGTGTGAATGATTGAGTTTGATCTTTTACAACTCTCATTTCTGCATCCTGAAATCTTCTGCGAAGAGTAAAAAAGGCTTATTGGTCTGGAGAATTTTATTTGAGACAGTAAAATTCAAAGAAGGATGAGTCAAGCTATGGTTCCCGCTACCTCACAAGGGTCTAAGAAGAAGAAAGAAGTCACATTGAAGAAATATATAGAAGAGTTTGCTGAGTTGCTACCTGGAACTCTGAATACAAATAGCGCAAACTGGGAAGAATGGAACGATAAATGGTCTCAATGCAGAAATCCGGTAACCCCAGATTATTCTAGTAATACTTTGTTTCATTATTTCTGGAATAATAGGATCAAGCCAGTTCCAATTTGTAATCCATGGGATTTGAATATGGCTAAATTGATTGTGCTTGATGTTTATGTTGACATTGGTCTTATTAAGGAGTTAGCAAAAAACTATTGTCCAGTAGCTAGGGTAATCAGGAAAAAGAATAAACAAACCCTAGTATCCATAGACAGAAGGTCAGTGGCAGAAGTATTTGGAATTACTGGTGCACTATGCACAGATATTGATTTGAAGAAAATTAAAGCTGATTATGTCAAAAGAGAGCATTTGATTAAGAAGTATGAAATGCCTAAATTTATGCCCAGAGTAGATAGGCACCTAGTGAAGATTCCAGATAATTTCAAGCCACCTTTTGACTTATCCCTATTTCATCATTATGTAAAATGCACAGTCTATGGTTTGAGTAGGGTTCTAGGCTTTGATGGAGATTCTACAGTATCCCAAGAGATATTTATGATGGCAATGAACATCCAGCACCCAGAGGTCAACACTGATTATGACTATGTGGGCTACATAGTTGATGCTATCCACGCTGCATTATTAGAAATACAGTCAGATAATCCAGCACCCACTTTTAAACATTATTCCCATCTAATGTACATGATTTTATATTATAACAGAACATCAATGGATAAAGAGCTTGAGGTGTTTGTATCAGAGTATGGTGTAGAGGCACCAATCCAAAGATGGACTCAAGTGTGGGATAGTTCGTCTATCAACTCATCATTTGTATGTTTCTGCAACTAGATTGTGGATCCAATTTTTAATCTGTTGGGAACAGACAGGCACAGACTTCCGTATGAGGTTAGAAAGATTTTGAGACCTTGGGAGTATGTCCCAAATTGGCCCATCTCTCACAATTGAGCTGATTTCTTCTTTTTTGATTACATTACTATCATCAGAGTATATGGTTGCACTCAGCCTCCTCACATTCTTCCTAAGTTTATTCCTCCCAGAATTGCTTTCTTAGAATTTGTATGGCAAATTACTTGGTTAGATAAGGAATTTCTAGAGGGGCACAAGAAGGGAACTTTTATCCCCAGGTTATGGGTGGGTTTTGATTTCTCCATTGGGAAGAAAATTTTTGATGTGATAAATGTTTTCTTAAAGCAATATAGAATGTCTGCAGCAGTTGCCAGATTTTGTGATCCTGAGAACTTTGTGCAGACAACCCTAAAAAGGATGACTCCTTGGCAAAAAATCAGAGACCATGAGCCATTGGATGATGAGGATATTGTGAGGAACAAATTGAATAAACAGGAAGTTCAGGATAGGAGAAGGAAGTGGAATGACCTCCTAAGAGCAGAATCTGAATGGAAAGAATCAGATAACTCATTCTCTGGTTTTTTCCCTGATCTCCCATATTTCCAAAGGATAGAGAAAATGCTAAAATCCTATGAAACTTTAATGTCACAAGTACCTCAATTCAGTGCTGAAGATGCACAATCCAAAGGATCCCCTATTATAATTGCACTACATGATTAAGAGCACCAAGAAGAACAGGAGGAGGAACATCAAGAGGAGGAAGAACAACATGAAGAAGAAGAAGTCAGTGAAGAGGCTACTTCAGCTAGAGAGCCACCAAGAAAGAAACAGAAGAAAGAGCATAAAATGGTGCAAGATAGGAAAAAGCATGGCGAAAGCCACGATATCAGAGCATGGTAAATACTTTAGAAAATTGAAAAGGCAACTGCAGAAGGATCCAGAGGTTGAGGGTCAAGGAGACAATCAAATGGTTTTATTTGAAAAGGATGATGAGAGGGTCATGATGGCAAATGAATTCATGAAGGATGATGAGCTCATAAAGTCTCAAGAGTTCAAAACTTTCTTGGTTAAATTGAAACAAAAGAATTTGAGACAAGAGATAACTGCAAAAGAAGAAAATGCAGATAAAAATGAGGAAATTGTACAAACACTTCAGGATTATGACCCTGAGACTGAACAAATTACTGTGGAACAAGCCATGTTGCTAGTACAAAATAGTGGTGTGATGTTGATGCCTAGTTGGGACCTACAATCCACTTTTATTATTGATCAGATTAGGAGGCAGGAAGATCCTCTGCTTAAAATAGAATTTGAGATGGATGAAGTCTTAAAAGGATCAGGATTTGATCCTAAATTCAAAACCCTAGCAATATGGTCACTAGCTCCTGCCACACAGAAACCCTTGGTCATGACTATGAGAGAGGAAAAAAGGGCAGACAGGATGATATGGAATCTGCAGAATACTTCGAATACTGAGATAGCTCAGTTAATGACACAGGTTTCATTTATGAATTTGGCAAAAGTTGATGACCTATCAAAGAGATATGAGACAACTTTTGGCCAAATGATGGCCCTGGCAGAGAAACATGAACAAGTGGTGGTCCAAAACCACACATTAGAAGAAGAAATTGCCAACTTAAAAGAAGAACTAATAGAAAGTAAAAGGGAGAAGACTCCAACCCTTGAGGAGGTGACCAAAGTCAAGACAGATGTTGTCAAAGGGGTTAAGGAAGATTCTGCATTGGCAGAAACACAATCAAAAGATTTATCATAGGAACAGGGCATGAGTGTTATGTCTGTCATTTTACTCATATTGCAGCACAGAATTGAAGTTTTGAAACAAAAAATTGACATAGTGTATACATTATATGGATCATTACAAGAGGCCTCAAAGATAGCGGCAAAAGCTATGGTTTTCTTAGAGCCCACCTTCAAACTTTGGTCAGGGAAGGAAAGAATTTTGGATAAGCTAAAAATAGCTATGATGTACAGTGATGACTTCCCAGATAAAGTAACAGACACTATTGATATGGTCAATAAGTTGAATGATACTTTTGCCTTTTTTAATGGCAAATCTGATTTGATAAACAGTAATTTGCAACTATTTGGTGATCAATGTCCACCATTAATCCCAAAAATTTATGAGGAAACAGGGGTTTTGAAAGCACAATTAGATTGGGTATCTGGTTTTGATGCTATACTAGGAAATCATGATATAAAGCAACACTTAGAAAAGGACACAAATGAAAAATATTGCAATGAACTGATTGATAGCCTTTTCAAAGTTGAAAGAGATATGGCCAAATTTGTGTCTGAGGCCAAAAATGCCATGGATGCTAGGTGGGTGGAAGCTGTTGCTAAGCTGGAAGAAGAAAAGGCTTTTGATTGGCCCACCGCCAAAGAAGTAAACAGGTGGGAGGCAAAGCTGAAAGGATGAAGAGGACATTTTCAACAACAAAAACAAACCTTGTTCAAGCTTTGAAAATAAGTTGCCACCCGTGTTCGGTTACAAAATTTTGTCTCTAGTCTATTGCAAAGTTGTTGCAAAAAGATTTTTGTAAATTTTCCCAGTATGTCGGTAGCTTGTTGCATCCTTAGTTATAAAAGGATTCCAAGACTACTGGGAAAAGGATAGCCATTTCATTTTGAGAGAATACCAATATAATTGTAAACTTTGGTTTGAGACCAATATAGTAGGTTTTTGGAGAAATATTTGTTCAATGTAGCAAGTGATTATGACTTTTAAATAAAATCCAGTTCACAGTTTCTGAAACATATAATGAGTAATGTGTCTTCATTTTAGTATTTTGAATTTTGTTTAAATTGAATTTTTTAGGAATGTTCAATTTATATATCGGTCAGGCAGATTATGAAATACTTCTAGGGTTCTTTCAAGGAGAGACTAAAAAATGCCTTAGAAATGTTTCAATGAGATTCAGGGTATAGAATGAATTTGATGGATTAACTTGATTAAGTGTATTGAAATAGATGTACAAGGTATATCTATGTTTATGTCAGATGTTGTAATTGCCTTAAGTCTTGTCCATAATCAGGCTGG